>NQII01000017.1:1356645-1373788 GCA_002778355.1 Clitarchus hookeri
GAGTAAAAAAACTCAAACTAAGTTCCTGTAGGCCTAAGTCTATAAAATCCAGGCCAAACAGTCCAGTTGCATCAACTTCAAAGGATGGTGTTATAAGATGTCCTGCTTGTGAAGAGGAATATTGTGACCCTCCAACAGAAGAATGGATCCAGTGCTGTAAATGCCAACAGTGGTGGCATGAGGAATTTTCCAATTATGAAAATGGCATTTTTATTTGTGACTTATGTTAGCTGCACAACTAAACACTTCAGCATTACGTTACAATGCAATATGCTTAATTTGATACTTCGTAAGATGTAAAAACACAGTTATCATTTATTAAACCATGTAACATATTCAAAAGATAAAATATGTTCAACCTTTTTCCGTGCTGTCATTTTGCCCCAAGGCCAAAGTCATCTTGCCCCAGTATTGGGGCAAGATGACAATTTGATAAGGTTCTGAAAAAATAAAATTGTCCTTTATTTATTTTATTTGAAAAATTTAATGGTAATATATTTAATACCGCAAAGGACTACTCTAACAGTTCATGTAAAATTAATTTTATTATCCTTAAAAATAAATTAATAAACAACAAAAATTGTTAACATAGTCATCTTGCCCCGGTCTCCCCTATATAGTTTACTGTTCAGAAATTTTTTTATATGTATCGAAAATTACAAGTATAAACATCCACACATACTTTCTGTGGGAATGCCATTTGTTGTAATCATTAAGATACAGCAAATTATTGTAATACCTCTCTCCTAGTGACTTAATATTCCACCATCGTCTTTGTAGCCACTCCTTTTCCGTTCTCACATTCCAGATATTTGTAGCAATCTTGGCTACTGTGCAGTCACTGTTGTAAAACTATTTTGGGAACTACATTATGTTCCATAAATGAGAGGATTGAAAAAGAACATTGCTTCTCTCAAAATGCAGAGCTTCCATCTCTAAGTGGTTAATGAATTTCTCTTGAAGAAAATTTCGATTGCTTTAGGAAGTGTTTAATCATGACAAATTCCCTCACTGGCTTGTCTCCTTAAACAAGGTGGATTATTCTGTAGAAATACACATTTTCTCCATCACACGCAAAAAAATAAATTCCACCAATATAGCATGGAGTATTTAATTTTTTGAAATGTTACAATGCACTTCCCTTGTGCCGAGACAGTTGCATGTTTAACACAAAGTTGTCAAGACAGTAATTACATTAACACTTCTATTTGTCCAAATATCTCCTCAATCATTCCGTGTATTTTCGATTGCCATAAGACATTTGTTCTTGATCTGGCACATATTGTTTGCAGATACCAGCTGCACTCTGAAGAGGCCATGAGAGAAGGGACGTCCTGGTTAGATTTCTGTGAATAGGGAGCAACGTCTGTGCGAGAGAGCAAGGGAAGTAGTATGTGTGCAAGATAGACATGCGGAGCAAATATTATTATAAACCTAAGCTGGACATTAAAATTAGGTAGGCAGTCTGTCTAAAAGCCATGGTATGCAGAATTGTTTGATAACTGTAAAAATAGTGTAACTTGTGTACATTTTTTATGTAAATATATTTACTCAAAAGTTTTACTCTATTTTATTTCTCACTGTAGCAGTAATATAGCTACATGAAGAAAATATGATATGAAATTTTTCTTGGTGTATGGTATGAATATGTTATTTGTATAAAATGGAGGAAATTTCTGAGAGCCAGTAAATAGTATATGATAATACGTGAGTCATTGTTGAGTAACTTTGTACCAAGTACACACTGATGCAAAGTATACACAAGATAAAGAACAGTGACATAGTGCTATGAGAGGGTCAGTTAATGGTATTACAAGTGGAGTCAGTGATGCTGAAAACTAACCAAAGCTGTAGCCACAAATTTCTCAAACGTGCAAAGGTGTGTACCTACACATGTGCTTAGGTGTACTGAACTTCACCTTGCAAATAAAAATGATATTGCTTATATTGTTGCTGCATAATTAATATATATACAATTTTTGATTTGTAATATAATTAAACATTTCAAATTCCTGCCAGATATGAAGCCACAAATCAACATTAACTGTGCATTTTTATGTGGACATTACTGGTTCAACCACCTGTGTGGTGTAGTGGGTAGCAACAAGCAGGGGATCCAAGCTCTATACCTGGAACGTCTTATGCAGCCAACAGGTCTGGCTCACCTCCATGCTGTTGAAGATAATCACATATCACTACAATATTATCTTGCCTAGTGTACTGCAGTTTCCATTCCTGCAACATGGTGTGGGGTTGCGATAAATCTCCTAGTTGCTGACTCATAGTTACAAATTATAATTTTGATTAAATTTATATTTGGTTTTTTAACACATCTAATATATTTTTAAAACAAGAGGTCTTAATAAAATTAAAACAACAAAATTTGATTTCTAATTTATTCACATAGCTATTATTTACAGCATTAAAGTATCTGCAGTGGAGACTTTTTATTTAACAGTGAATGCAATATTTCCCTAACAGCATATGGCTGTCCCATGGATGGTCATGGGATAACCTTTTCGGAAATTCAGAATATCCGTAAGGTATCTTGTAATATCCCTGGGATGTACTACGGATATCCCCGAGTTGTCCTAGTGTTTATGTTGTGGATACCTGTAGGGCATCTACGAAGGACATCCATGGGATATCTATTGAATATCCTCAATAACCCACACTAAAGATCAAATAGCTATTTAAGCAAAAAGTCAGTAAAGTTAAAGATACCACGAAATAAAAAAAAAACTTTGTTTTTAATAAGAAAATTTTATTATGCATTATAAACAGAGGGATAAGGTGAAAGTACCTTTGGGATATCCATGGAATATCCATATCATGGCCAGGATATATTTAGGTTATTCGGAAAATATATGCGATATTCCAGGGACATGTGCTGTTAGGGTTAAAGCCTATTCAATATTAATTAATGTCCTTAATGTCTCTGTTTAGTTTCAGTTAATTAACTCATACTCATCATTGACATGTTTTCAGTCTATCTGTTGCAACATTTTTAATGTCTTTCACTCACACATCTAGTCTAATAGTCCAGCCTGCCGGCCGCACTCTTCACTGCTTGACACTAGTAGTCGCAGATTTCCCTTCCGCTGGTCACTTTTCTCGCTGCTCGTATTCTATCACTCGGCACTCAGTCACTCATTCTCTCATAAACTCCTCTCTACTCAACTCCTGTCTCTGAGGCCTGTCACATTTTTATATTGTTCGCCCTGACCATCTGGAAGGTTCAAGCAACCTGGGTCACACTAAGAGAACGAGGTCAATAAACCAGATAATTCTTCAGATAAACGCAGAAATTGTATCCGCCGATGGTCAGGAGCAGCGAGCCGTCGTGGCAAAATGCCTCCATAACTCAAAATGCAGGTAGGGTTATCACTCGACTGTCATTCAAACATCCCAATGACTTGCCGCCCGGATAAAACTGCTCTGTCCTTCTCATCTGCCTGCTCACCCTGGGCGGGCCAAGGTCAGCAGCATAGACCAGCGACACGTAATACTGACCCCTCCTCAAGCCTGATCGTCCCGAACAGACTCTGTAACATCCGGACCTTCGTAAAGTGCCAGCCAGTTGATGTGGACAACCTTCGTTTTCGCCCGAGAGCAATGACGACAAATCCGAAATACAATATTATTGATCATCTTCAGAATACTGTAGGGGCCTTACCAACATTTCTTTAGCTTCGGGTAGTACCCTTCTCTCCTCTGTGGGTTGTACAGCCACACCATTTGTTATTCTTGAAATATCTCTCCCGACATTCTCCTATCATACCACGTCTTTATTCTTCCACTATTTATTCTGAGGTGCTTTCGAGCAAAATCATGAATGCCAACAAGTCTGTTAAATATTTCGCTTGCATTATCAGGGGCTGCAGCTACCTCTTCTGTCGGTCGGCGAAACAGCAGGTCACTAGGGAGGAGTAGTTTGGACTCGTGAACTGCTGAGCGGTAAGCAAGAAGAAACAATGACATCTTTGTATACCAGTCAATTTGATTGTCTACCACAAAGATCGACAGGTACTGCTCAAGAGTGCGGTTAAGTTTCTCGACCATTCCATCTGACTGAAGGTGTAAGGCTGTAGTGAAAGTTTTTTTCATCCCCAAAATCTTTATTACCTCCTGGAACAATGCAGCTTCAATGTTGCTTCCCTGATCATAATAGAGTTCTAGTGACACCCCATACCTCGAGAGGACATATTCTTTGAGTGCCTCAGCAACAGTATGTGCTTCTTTGGGTTGGGAGGGGAATTATCTCAGGCCACTTAGTAAAGTAATATTGGGCCACCAGGAGATACCGATTACCTTTCTCTGTGACAGGTTAGAGGTCCTGAATATCTACTGCCATTATCTCGAATGGGGCTCCAACATTGTATTTCTGGAGGTTACAGTCTCCTCTGGTTCTTGGACCCTTGCTCGCATTGCGGGTGTCGTACAATCGGCACCACTTATCAACATACTCCCGACAATTAAGTCATTAGAATCTCAGTCTAACTTTGTCGAGAGTCTTATTAACACCAAAGTGCCCACTAGCTGCCACATTATGCAGTTCTTTTAAGACTTCTGGAACCCTACATTCTGGAAGGACCAAATGTAAGCATGTGTGTTTTCCATCACTACTTTCCCAGTTTCTGAAAGTTTGCCATTCTTCAGTAGCAGGGAATTCCACTGTGCCCAATATGTTTTGACAGCTGTGCTCAGACTAGACATCTCTTCCCATTTTGGCTGACTGCCAGCTTCTTTCCACTTTAATAATGACTGCAAAGTGGGATCATTCAGCTGGTCTTTCGTAACACTGCTATCACTCCTGGTAGGTGACCCATCACAAGATACAGAACCTTGAGTTCTTGTCCTCCATACCTTCAACAATTCACCACTCTTTATTCCTGGCATTCGCGATGACGACAAAATAGCTCACATGGCCCCCTAGACAGTGCATCTGCATTGTTGTGAAGGTGTCCATATATGTGCTGTATTTCAAAGTCATATTCTTTAAGATGCTGCATCCACCAGGCTATTTGACCTTCAGGATTCTTAAAATTTAGTAGCCCGCATAATGAAGCATGGTCAGTTCTTTGAATGTTTGCCATAAAGGTAGGGGTGGAAGTGTGAAATTGCTTTAACCATGGCCAGAAGCTCCCTGTGTGTAACACAATAATTTCTGTCAGGCTTATGCAATACCTTACTGAAGTATTCTAGTGGTATTTCCGTCCCATCTTGAACCTGAGATAACACAGCTCCAATGCATACATCACTAGCATCGGTGTCCAAAAATAATACACCCTCACTTTTCGGGAAACCCAGGACTGGTGGAGACATCAGAATTTTCTTTAGTTTGCTAAAAGATTTTTCATACTCAGTGGTCCGATAAAATTTCCTTTTTTCCTCAGTCAGGTAATGAAGTGGCTTGGTGATCGTGGTGAACCCGGGTACAAATCGACAGTTATAGACACATAATCCCAGAAATTTGTGCACTTCAGTTTTGTCAGTTGGTGTTGGCCAATTTCTCATTGCTTTGGTCTTCTCGGTCTCTGTTCCTATTCATGCACCAACACTACATATCCCAAGAAATTAATTTTCTTTTGGCACTTCTTAGGAACCGGTTTCAAGTTCGCTGCGGCCACTTTATGGAATACAGAGTCTAGGCGTGATATGTGTTCTTTAAATGTTCTTCCTGTCACAACTAATCATCTAGGTATACCTGACAAATATATAAAGGCAGAACTTTTGCCATCAGGCATTCGAAGGTGGGAGGTGCATTACATATCCCAACAAGTTTAACTTTGAACTGCCAGGTTCCTTTCCCTTGGACAAAAAATGCAGTGTTCTTTTGGTCCTATTGGGTCACCTCGCACTGCCAGTACCCACCATTCATGTCCAAGGTACAAAACCATTGTGAACCTGCTACATTGTTTAATGTGTCATCTATCCTTGGAAGCAGTCTTTCTTTCTCACATTGTTAATCTGGCGATAATTTACACAAAACCTCAGCGAGCCTTCCTTCTTAACAAGTACAATGGGTGACGACCATGGACTAACTGATGGTTCTATCACATCTAACTCCATTTCTTTCAGAATTCCCTTAACTGCCTCGTGCGAAGCTAGTGGAAGTCGTCTTGGTTGCTGCTTTATGGGCTTGGCATCTCCTGTATCAATGTGGTGGCAGGTCACGTTAGACCTTCCAAGGTCATTTGGTCCACATGAACAGGCATCTCTATTCCTCTGCAGTAATTCAGAGAAAGCCTTCTCCTGTCGCCAGTTAAGATTTTCCTCTGTTCTTACTAGCAGTTCCTCCAGTACTTCTGGTGAGTGGTATTCTAATAATTTTACTCTATAATCTTCTGGAACATTTGGAAGTACCTGTGTGACCTGCTTGCAATCACCTATCACGGCCCTATCCCAAGACGAATTTCACTATCGGACAAATTTATCATTCTAACTGGAAAACTAAGAATTAGAAGATACCAAAGTCCTTGCTACAACAACTTTACCAGGCAGGACACCAATACTCTCTGCTGGCTCAATAAGACCCAAGCATATGACAAACTTTCCTTGACACCTGCCTGTAATGACAATTTCACTAGAAGTGGGAGCACAGCGAGTTGGCCACATACTACTGGGCAGCTAATTGGGGAGGATAAATCATGCTGTGTTGATACCACCAACTCTGTACTGCCTACTTTTAGCACACCAAGTCGAGTATCGATACAGCACCCTAGCCTATGTAGTACATTCAGCTCCAAAATACATTCATCCTCAATTTCTGCTATGTAAACATCGTATTCTATGCTAAGGTCACCAAGCCTCAAGATCACTTTTCTCTTACCAATAACTGGCATGGTCTTGCCTGTTACTGTAGTCAAATAGCACCATTCCATGCTGTCGTTGGGCTATCGCTGTGGGGAGGCCCGATGATGTTTGGTCTTACTACTGTTATGGTCGCCCCAGTGTTTACGACTATCTGGCAAGTAACATCATTCAGGCCCCCCTTCACCAGTATTGCATCTCAATCCTGTTTCACCGACTGTACATATAAGAAAATTGGGCCCCTTCCTCGAGCTTTTAACGACATTCGCCTCCCAAAATAGGTGTTTACAAGTTTTCCGAATGTGCTGTATTCTCACATGCCTCTCGCTGCCCCTTTTCCTGCTGCTGCTTCTGCTGCTGCTTTTGTGGGCAGTAACCTCTCAGAGCCGGCTGTCCACATGACCAACACTCTGGCCATTTAGGTGGGGCGGCGAAGCTCTAAAGCACGGACCCTGTAAGCGATGTCCCTGATAGCCATCTGAATTTCCTTCGATGTCTTCTTGATGATGCTGTCGTCATCGTTCAGATTCACTATCCGTACCAGATGTCGGGGCGTCCTGCATGTTGTTGGGTGCAGCTTGATGTACTGCTTGTCGTACCTCTGTACCGGCGATGTCATAGATGAAGAAGCTGAGTGCGATGATGTCGCGCGCCTCCTTGGAACACCCTACCAGAGATAGTTGAGACAGCCCAGAATGTCTTGCCATAGCTCCTGCAGTGGCTACCCTGGTCGCTGGATGCAGCTTCGCAGTTGGGCATGGTGGGCATGTCACAAGTACAGTCTGTATCATATAAGTTGGCGAGATTCTGACCGTCAGTGAGTCGTAACTTGACATATACTAAACAAACAAAGTGCCATTTAGAAAATCCTGTATCAGCTGATGCACGAACGAACAAAAGTAAATATTACATTGGCCATTCTGGGTGCACTGCCGACACACATTAGACAAGCAGAAAATATGCGATAAGAAAGAGTTCCTATATTAATTAATACAATTTTTTATGTGGTCACAAAACAGTGGTTTTAGTGTTACAAACTACCCTTTGTGATAAAGTTGTAATGTATAGGTGTTCAAAATGAAATGCACAATAAAACGTCCCATATCCAAATGAAACGCAACTTCAAAACCTTTTTCACGTCTCCAACCATTCTTTCCATACGTGCTTGATATTAATTCCAAAAGCATACAGAAATATTGCATAATATAGATGATTTATTTTTATAATGATTTTATGAAATATATTTCAAATTCGTGTCGTTCCGAGCCAGTAATAGAAGAATAGTGAACTTTTAAAAATACGGGATCAAGAGGTAGGCCGTGCTGCTATCTGTTGAGTAATGCAAATGGCTCACATCTCGCCCTGTCATGCCGTGCACTCCATCTGTCTGCTCTTTCTCGAAGCATTAACATCCAGAAAAGAATAGCTTTCGTGTGTAATATATAACAAATTTACGAACAGATACCAATAGTTTTATTTTTCCACGACCTCTGCATAATTTTTAAAGTGACATATATTTCATGTACAGTGATTTTAGTACTAGTAATTTCTATTCAGCCGGTAATCTTTCGTTTATGTAAATGATATGCCATATTGTTCTGCCGAAAACCCATTTACTTAATTCCATGTTGTAACTACATATATTGTATTGATAAAATGAAGAAAGTGGTAACCATGTGAATAGTTTTTAAGCAATTCTTAAGTCATTCCACGTCACATATTTCCAACTCGAACTGTTTAGTATCAGTAATAGCAGAATTACTGCATTGCAATCAATAGTCGCTGGTGAGTTGTTGTCAATCAAATTTCCCGAATTACTTTTAGTTCCAGTTATATTAGATATGACATCCAAAGTGTGATAATAGCTACAACTACCATCTCGCAAATGTAAACCCAAATCCGCTGTCTCAGATAAATTAAAAAACAGTTAGAAAATATTAAATTTTTTGCAAGGTTTTATATTTTTACTTTTATAACCTACTAATTTTTTTTAGACATATGCCAGTCTAAAAGATCTTAAAATTTGTTTAGCATTACAGTACAATGGGAAGTGGATTAGCTGACAATGTGTTGATAAAATATACAGCCTCCACTTGATGCACCAGCTGATGGCGAAAGGATACATAAACGAAAAGTAAACATTGGTGCTGCTTTCGTCGAACTGACAAAATCTTGCCAAGTTACATTAGACAGAGAGTACCGGTCACCGAAACGTTCCAAGACCAACGTCAGTGTGGGGTACTCCAGTCTATGTCCCTCTGGCAGAGATTGTAGTATGCTCAGTGCAGGGCCTCTCAGTACAGTCGCGAGGTAGTAAGCCCGCTGTCGGCTGACCAGCCATTCAGGGTGTTATTACTCCAGCCAAGAAGTCTGGCCATCATAAGAGGTGGGTTTAATTGAGACCCCCTTCACCAGTCCTGGTTGCGCGACACCAATGCTGCAGAGGTTGCTGTGTTAGTTAAGGGTTGCACTGCTTCCCCACTTGTGTCGGCTGCTTATGTGGTGGTAGTGGAACTTCGCTTCTGAAGAAATTCCTGCCATTCCTTCTTTAATGCACTCATTTTCTGTCTCATTTCATTATCGAAAATGTCCATAATTTCACTGACACTGTCCACTATTTTATTTATACTGTCAATTTTCTCGTCTACATAGTCAATTCTNCATTCATGATGTCCATCCTTTCAATTACACTGTCCATTATTTTATTTATACTGTCAATTTTCTCGTCTACATAGTCAATTCTCGTATTAACTAACTCGCTAATTCCCTTTATTTTCTTGTCTACATTTTCATATACAGAGTCTATTTTTATATCTATAAATTCTCATTTACACCATTTTAATTTTCGTTCACATAATAATTTTGCTATTTGCATTACTTATTTCTCTTTTTACAATTTCCCTCATGCTCTTTGAACTTGGTGGTTACTTGGCTACTTAACCCCTCAACTAATGCTCGCAGTGCTTCCAGTTCTGCAGACATTTTTTTAGTTAACATTCACTGCGATGATTGTGTGTGCAAAAAAAGTCTTAGTATTTCGGCCTACAGCTGTCACAATTAATTCATTTGTCCTAATATCACTAATTAATAAGATATAGTCTAACTTTATTTACAATCGACTAATTAATAATTGCCTCCATCCCACTTCTGACACCAGTATTACATAGTACACCTGAGGGGCCTATATAAATAAAATAACTAAATTTTATTTATAATTTACCAGGAAGTCGGCCCACAGAATCCGCGGGTTCACTATCCTTGGGTGAGGCAGGTAAACGGGTGCAATTTGAAACCCACGTATCTTTAATTTTTTATTTTTTGACAGAGTGTTATTATATTAATGTTGTTCTAGAGGGCTACAATAACTACGATAAATACTGACCTCAAAAGAAGCAGGGCCCGCATAACACACATTCTTAGCCAACAATGGTGAAGCATCTACATGCGAGCAATCTGAAACCCAGGTCGTAAATATGGCCTGGGCAGGTACTTGCGTACATTCTGAAACCAATTGTAAAATATGGCCTGCGATAAGTTCTGGCCTCAAAAGAAGCAGGGCTTGCAAAACTTCTGTTTTTAGTTAACAATTGTGAAGCATCTACATGCGTGCAATCTGAAACCCACGTCATAAATATGGCCTGGGCAGGTACTTGCGTGCAATCTGAAACCAATTCTATAATATGGCCTGCGATAGGCGCTGGCCTCAAAATAAGCATGGCCTGCGTAACCCGCGTTTTAAGTCAACAATTGTGAAGCATCTACATGCTTGAAATCTGAAACCCAGGTAATAAATATTGCCTGGGTAGGTACTTTCGTGCAATCTGAAAGCAATGCTAAAATATGCAATCTGAAACCCACGTCATAAATATGGACTGGGCAGGTACTTGCGTGCAATCTGAAACCAATTGTAAAATATGACCTGCGATAAGTGCTGGCCTCAAAATAAGGATGGCCTGTGTAACCCGCATTTTTAGTCAACAATTGTGAAGCATCTACATGCGTGCAATCTGAAACTCAGGTCATAAATATGGCCTGGGTGGTACTTTTGTACAATCTGAAAGCAATTCTAAAATATGGCCTGCGATAAATGCTGGCCTCAAAAGAAGCTGGGCGCGCGTAACCCGCGTTCTTAGTTAACAATGGTGAAGAATGTACATGTGTGCAATCTGAAACCCAGGTCATAAATATGGCCTGCGATAAGCTTGGCAAGTTAAGAGTCCATTGTGGAATGAATTCCGAAATTATCGTACGAAATACCGATATGTGTGGTGCAGATCTAATAATGGTACGGCCCAACCATGTTCATTTCAGGCCTAAAGGTAAACTTGAGCGGTGCTGAGTCCATTACAGTACGAATTGCTAAATTATCGTACAAAATACCGAAGTTATGGTACACTGTACTTTAGTTATGATATACGAAATATGGGCCAACTGACTTTGTACAATAGTTATGGTACATATTATGGTACAANACGAAATATGGGCCAACTGACTTTGTACAATAGTTATGGTACATATTATGGTACAACATTATGGTACTGAAATTTATCCAAAAGGGCCTAACTAACTTTAAGTCGAGGGAGGGTCCAAAGAGTCACCCTTCCCTCAAATCCCACCGCAATCGGCCGAAAACTGTGGCTTCAAGAGCCGAAAAAACATAAATGCCCCCCTCCCCTCAGGGTAGCAACATTTTTCCAAAAGGGCATAACTTACCCAACGACCAAGGGAAGGTCCAAAGAGACAGCCCTCCCTCAAATCCTGGCCAAAACGACCGAAAACTTCGACTTCCAGCACCGACAAAAGTTAAAACACACCCCTCTGTTCGTCNGGGGAGGAGATGCGAAGATCGAAAGAATAAGGTTCAAGACTTTGCAGAAATTTGGTTCCAACCCTCTACCCCTTAAGGGAGGGGTGCTCACTATCCTTGAGTGAGGCAGGTAAACGGGTGCAATTTGAAACCCACCCTTTTTTTTTTGACATAGTGTAACTGACCCGCGTTCTTACTCAAGAATTGTGAAGCATGTACATGCGTGCAATCTGAAACCCAGGTCATAAATACGGCCTGCGATAAGCTTGGTAAGTGTACCGCATAACCCACGTTCTTACTCAAGAACGGTGAAGCATGTACATGCGTGTGACCTCAAACCCAGGTCATAAATACGGCCTGTGATAAGCTTGTTATGTGTACCGCAGAACCACCTTTTTACTCAAGAACGGTGAAGCATGTACATGCGTGCAATCTGAAACCCAGGTCATAAATACGGCCTGCGATAAGCTTGGTAAGTGTACCGCATAACCCACGTTCTTACTCAAGAACGGTGAAGCATGTACATGCGTGTGACCTCAAACCCAGGTCATAAATACGGCCTGTGATAAGCTTGTTATGTGTACCGCAGAACCACCTTTTTACTCAAGAACGGTGAAGCATGTACATAAGTGCAATCTGAAACCCAGGTCATAAATACGGCCTGCGATAAGCTTGGTAAGTGTAGAGTCTATTGTGGAATGAATTCCGAAATTATCGTACGAAATACCTACATGTGTGGTGAAGATCTATTACTTGTACGTTCTAACCATGTTCATTTCAGGTCTATAGGTAAAGTTGGGCGGTGTAGATACCATTATGCTACGAATTTCAAAATTATCGTACAAAATACCGAAGTTTTGGTACACTGTACCATAATTATTGTGCGCGAAATGTGGACCAAGTGACTTTGTACCATAGTTATGGTACATATTATGGTACACGTAATACAATGGCTGTAAATAAGTTTTGGGCCTAACTAACTGTGAACCGAGGGAGTGTCCAAAGAGACAGCCCTTTTTCAAATCCTGACGAAATCCACCGAAAATGGCGGCTTCCAGAGGCGAAAATGTTTGAAAACAGACCCCNTTTCAGGTCTATAGGTAAAGTTGGGCGGTGTAGATACCATTATGCTACGAATTTCAAAATTATCGTACAAAATACAGAAGTTTTGGTACACTGTACCATAATTATTGTGCGCGAAATGTGGACCAAGTGACTTTGTACCATAGTTATGGTACATATTATGGTACACCATTATGTTACCGACATTAATTCAAAAGGGCCTAACTAACTGTGAACCGAGGGAGTGTCCAAAGAGAGAGCCCTTTTTCAAATCCTGACGAAATCCACCGAAAATGGCGGCTTCCAGAGGCGAAAATGTTTGAAAACAGACCCCTCTGGTTGCCGCATCTTCTCCCTGGGTGGTAGAGGCAGGGAGGGTGTGGCGGGGCGGATCGAAAGAGGAAGGTGCAAAGGTGTGCACAAACTTTGTTTACGCATTCTACCCCTTAAGGGTGGGGCGCCGCGCGCCCCCAAATTCACCCTTCAAACTTCCGTTCTTGATTAATGAAAATGATAGTCCAGTCTGCCAGCCACACTCTTCGTTGTTTGATACTCCCAGTCGCAGATTTCCCTTCCGATGGTCACTTCTCTCGCTGCTCGTATTTTATCGCTCGGAACTCAGCCACTCATTCTCTCATCAACTCCACTCAACTCAATTCAACTCCTGTCTCGGAGGCCTGTCACACTTTTATATCGTTCGCCCTGACCTTCTGGAAGGTTCAAGCACCCTGAGTCATGCTGAGAGAACATGGTCAGTAATCCAGAGCATTCTTCAGATAAACGCAGAAATTGTATCCACCGATGGTCAGGAGCGGCCAACCGAAAAAACGTTATCTCGGCAGAATGCCTCCATAACTCAAAATTGTAGTAGTATTAGCACTCGACTGTCATTCAAACATCCCATTGACTTGCCACCCAGCTTATCACTACTCTGTCCTCCTGTTCTAACCGCTTGTGTGGGCCAGGCCGAGGTCAGCGGCGCAGACAAGCGACACTTAATAATATTTTAAAGTTGCAGCAGTGATACAAATTTAACCTACAAGGTTTGTTCAAGTAAGTTGTTTAATTTCCATTATTGGTTAATCACAGAAAACAAAAGAGTTTTTATCTTTGACAACCAGATGAATGAAAATTATTAACCTTACAGTGCCTATACAAGTGTTTTATCATATGTAAAGTTTCTAAACAAATTTTGCTTCCTGAACACCAAATTGTTTGCACAGCTGTGTAAATCATGTAATAAAAACAAACTTGCTTATTATGGCCAATGGGTTAGTAACTATTATACCGGATATTCGGAAAATTAAACGCCCAAACTGTGGGAGACGATTCCTTATGAAAAATAAAGTCGAAAATATATAGGACACCATATACCTAAACAGAATATGGGAGTTTGATCCTGTAAAAATTGGGTTTTGAAAACCTATTTTTACTTAATGCTTTGTACTTTCTACCAGCGGTAGGGATGGTAGCGATTTATGAACGGTACATCCCACATGGTTGAATGGGACATGCCCATTTGGCATGCTATGGAGCATGTACTAGTGGAGGGCATGTCGTTGGTGTGTATCACTTCCACTCAAGCCGNGCTATGGAGCATGTACTAGTGGAGGGCATGTCGTTGGTGTGTATCACTTCCACTCAAGCCGAACAGTGCGCACATGCCATGGACGGGCAGTATATGCATGTGTGTCTGCAGCACGGAAAGCATAATTCACCTTTTTGCTGCGGATTTTGTAGGCATTGTACAAGTCATCCTATAGTAGAACATACTTTACAGATAAGAAATTTACTCTGTACTCATTTCCACAATTAAAAGCCGTATCACGAATGCATCAACTTTTGAAATGTACCCCCCCCCACCTACAATCAAAACAATAACAAAAATAAAATGATAAAAAAACTGCAAAACAATTTATGCAGAATTATGTAATCAAGGTTTACATTCTACATGACAATTATAAATTAACCAATGTGTTAGCAATCATGTAATAAGATCTATTCTCGGTTTCTCCACACTTTTTAAAGCAAACATTTGAAAAATCACCCCATTCATGACATGATTGGCTGTTTCCTAAATACGCCATGTAATACAAACTTTTTATACTTCTGTTAACATCAGAGTGCCTTATTTTTGGTCAAACTGAACTCTTACTTATGTTCTGTGTAGTAGGTTTGCTAGTCGTAGTGCGCTACTACACAGAATGTTTGTAGGCCCTTAGTTTGATTAAAAGGAATAAATGATGATATAAGTATTACAATTACAAGAAAGTGAGGAAAACAATACTGAAGAAAAACCTATTCTAAAGCTTTGATTCACTAATTATGATTTCGTAAACATGTGAATATGTTTTTGACATTAAACATCGGCGGTGGTACAACAGACGATAGATTGGTGAAGGTCAGGAACTTCAGAACTAGGGCAAGACAATAAACTAACGACAGAAATATTAAATGATGAATAATTACATCAAGAAACTAGGAAAGGTACATCACAAATTAAAATATAGCATTTCAGAAATGGACTACTCAAACATTTACCCTTATGAAAATGTTATACCATTAAACTGGTTTCGCGCAAAGAACTGTAAACAAAATACATATACTAATATGACACATAGAAACCTAATTATAAATAAAACTCTTATCTCGTGTCATAAAATTTGCTGAAANATACATATACTAATATGACACATAGAAACCTAATTATAAATAAAACTCTTATCTCGTGTCATAAAATTTGCTGAAAGCAAACAAAAAAATGAGTAATGCTGCCATGTAATATACGAAAGTATAAAGTGAAATTAATAAGAAACTAACAAAAATAAGGTGAAATAAATTAATAAGCTAACAGAATGCAACTGATTTAACTTTCCCCTTTGGACCATATGTTTTCCTTAACTACCAAGTTCATTATGCAGTTTATTTTAGTCCAAAATTNATACATATACTAATATGACACATAGAAACCTAATTATAAATAAAACTCTTATCTCGTGTCATAAAATTTGCTGAAGGCAAACAAAAAAATGAGTAATGCTGCCATGTAATATACGAAAGTATAAAGTGAAATTAATAAGAAACTAACAAAAATAAGGTGAAATAAATTAATAAGCTAACAGAATGCAACTAATTTAACTTTCCCCTTTGGACCATATGTTTTCCTTAACTACCAAGTTCATTATGCAGTTTATTTTAGTCCAAAATTNATTTAACTTTCCCCTTTGGACCATATGTTTTCCTTAACTACCAAGTTCATTATGCAGTTTATTTTAGTCCAAAATTTCAAACCATTGTAATTTTCAGTTTATGTAAATTAGTAAAGTCCATGAATTTTTCTAATTACTCATAACTACGGCGGTGGTTAGCATGAGTATACAAAATAAAAAAAATGGCTTTCGGGTAGACTTTTAAAAATAATTTTTCACAGTAGAATTTTTTCCTAAAATTTTACACTGTTGATGTTGAATGAAGAATATTTATCAAGATTTTAGAGACGTCATTTGACAGCCTTCCTGAGGGATACGGCGATTACCATCAACGGCACCACCTTCATTATGGTCGGCAGACTGCTGATTTGTAACAATCAAAATATGCATATCTTCCGGCATGTAGGGCTTTTTATTGCCGGCCCAAACTAAAGACATCTGTAATTTGGTTCAGTTTCAAATAAAAAATTCAATCATTGCCACAAGCAATATTGGATTTACATGACTGCTAGTCCAAGAAACTTATATTCTTTTTAAAAAATATCAGGACAGAAATTCCTATTTTGTATATCACATATAAGGATAAAATTGTTTCGCTCTCGAGGGATGGCGCTACTGGCATTTGCTAGAGGTAGAATTTTGCCTGAGGTGTATGCAACTGGTGTGTCACAGGCCATTAATTGCCCAGGGGAGGGGGAAGTGATGGGGGCAGCGAGTGTAAGCTGGTCGCCTGGAGATAATGAACTGTTAGTTAGGATTACCTTCCCAGAACTGTGGGCCTAATGACCCACCTCAGGAAGCACATCTGAACTATTTACCAGGAAAACTAGTCTGGCAATCTCATTCCAATTNGGGCCTAATGACCCACCTCAGGAAGCACATCTGAACTATTTACCAGGAAAACTAGTCTGGCAATCTCATTCCAATTCTCGTGTTCTTGCTTGAAGCAGACATAATAACAAGTTTATAATTTCTTCAGGATTAATAGTTCTTCACACATATAATGTGTGTTCTGTAATAAAAGAATTCTTTAACTGTAACATTTTCATACTAAATATTGCTATCTCTCGAACTAACCTCTCTGTGCAGTAATCTTCAAACCCCACAATCTCCACAAAGAGGCTTACATCCTTTCTAGCCTCCCTCCGTAATTTCCTGCACATGTCCCCTTGTTAGGGCGAGGGGGGAGGTGAGAGGAAGCAGAACAATGCACTTCAAAAACGTGCCATGGTTCCCTGATGGTTGAGGGGGG
>NQII01000017.1:1374155-1391282 GCA_002778355.1 Clitarchus hookeri
GGGAGGGGTTGGTTGGTGACAGCGCCGTTTCTAATACCTAATTACGTCACGCATCAATATTAATGCTTTTTACACTTAAAATGTGGTACATAACAAAATGCGTAGTTCACTTCCCTCCTTGTTCTCTATTGTGTTAAAAGCGAAGGTGTCGAAAGTATATAGTCGTCGATAATTTACACAGTTTCTAAGAGAGAAGCATGATAATGTAAGAGCAGCTACTTTTTTCAAATGTTCTAAAATTCATTTTGTACATAGTTTCTCTCTTCGTTATTACCTGTGTTTTAACAATGGAGTAGAAATTATGTGCTTGATAAAAACGTAAACAATTTCTTGCAGAATTTACTTATAATATAAATGCAGTTTACACTTTAGTAGTGCTACATAACTAAACGTGCAGTTAATTTCCCATGATTTTCTCTATTTTGATAAAAGCGAAATTATCGATAGTAAATTGTCGTTGATAAATTCTTCAGTTTGTAAGAGAAAATTAGTATAATGCAGAAGCAGATTTGATATGAATAGTTTTACAAAACTTCTTTGTTCGATTCTCTGCTTGTTAGTATCTAGGTTTAAATCAGGGGAGTCTATAGAATCTACTGTTTCTAAAAGAAAAGCATGATAATGTAGAAGAAGCATTCTTTTGATTAGTTCTACAGGTCGTTGTGTTTGTTCTCATCTATGTTTTTTATTGCTTCTGTTTTAAAAAGGCAGAGTCGAAATTAAATACTTGATAATAACTTGAATAGTTTCTTGCAGGAGTGATTGATAGTCTAAATTCTTTTTACAATCGTAAAGTCTTACATATCTATATGTGCAGTTCACTTCCCTGGTTGTTCTCTATTGGGTCAAAAGCGAAGTTGTCGAAAGTTTATACATGACGATAATTTCCACACTTTCTAAGAGAAAAGCACGATGATGTTGGAGTAGCTTTCTTTTAATAGTTCTCTAAAACATTGGTTTGTTCGCATTCCTCCTCATTATTATCTGTGTTTTAACATGGGGAATCGAAATTACATATTTGATAATAATTTAAACAATTTCATTGAGAAGTGTCTGCTAACATATATGCAGTTTACATTTAGATAGTGCTACATAACTATATGTGCATTTGACTTCCCTTTTTGTTAAATATTGCATTAAAAGGCAAGGTTTCTAAAATAAATTGTCTATGATAATTTCTACTGTATGTAAGAGAAAACTTTTAATATGCAGGACAGGTTTTAAGAATAGTTCTACAAAACATTGTGATTGTTCGCAACTCTGCTTGATATTAAATGCGTTTTTACAAGGGGAGTCTAAATTACATAATTTATATTATGAACAGTTTCTTGACGAAGTGGCTGATAATTGAAATCTATTTACACTTGAGTAGTGCATCATAAAAATATGTGAAGTTCACTTCTTTTTTGGTTTTCTATTGTATTAAAATCGAAGTAAAAGTAGTAACAGCTTTCTTTTTAATAGTTCTACAAAATATTGCATTTGTTCCCATCTATGCTTGTATATTGCCTATATTTTAACCACGGGAACCGAAATTGCTTACTTGATAATAACTTGAACAGATTCTTGCAGGAGTGACTGATAATATAAATGCTTTCACACTTGGTGTCCTCTATTATGTTAAAAGCGAAGGTGTCGAAAGTACATAATCGTCTATTATTTCTACAATTTATAATAAAAACATGATAATGTAGAAGAAGCTTTCTTTTCAATAGTCTTTCAAATCAATTGTTTGTTCGCATCTCTGCTCTTTCTAAACTGTATTTTAACAAAATGAGTCAAAATTACATGCTTGATTCAGTTCGCAGCAATCTCCGGTGCTAAGAGGACAGCCTCTCGAAGGCCTAGCCTGTGGTCTCTTCAAGAGTACAGGTTAGCCATCGGAGCTAAGGTTGTAGGCGAGTCGGTAGCGACTCGGTAACGAGGTAACAGCACCAGTTCAGAGCCTTTATCATGGCATGACAAAGTGCGGCCCCAAGTCCGATTCAGGTACGGACAAAAACGCAATGTTGACATCCCCAAAGGAACATACACACGCACATACGCACATATACAATCACTAACTATTAATATTCACAGCCCGCAGAGAAGTGCCGTGGACACACACTCGAGGGGAAAACAAAGCAAACAAGCACGCCAGAGAACAGGCGACTGGAAGGCCTTCCCAGCCATCACATTAGTGCAGGTGGGGCCAATCAGTCCCAGTTTGACGAGGGCGATCTCTTAAATGAGTTTGTGAACGTCACCAGCGGTTCGACCGATGGTGGCGAGACCAGACGGCCCAGTGTCTCGTTCACAAAATCAAAAACAAACACGAACACAGGGCTATGCACTCCTCCTCCGAGGGGCTTATCTCCCCGAGAAAAAAACTAATTAAAAAAAATAGAAGTGACAGCGGAAGGGAAACAGCTGCTCATTAAGAACAGGTTAGAAATCCTGGAGGTGAAGGTCGCAAAGCAATGAGAAGAAAATCGCGCCTCCTAACAAACACCACCACCACAAACAACAGACAAATGCAGGCCTGTGCCAATAGCAATGCTAGACAGCAGGTTACTCAAAAAAGTGGCCCAGCTGCTCTGTCATAATGAAATAAGTTTCCAAAACACATTCACTTGGAGGCGAGTATTGAAATTTACTTTTTACACTTGGCCAGACTACAAAAAGGTTCGGCACCTGCTCGCAGACACCACCCACTACACAAACGCCTACTCTGATGAGAAGCATCAAAGGTTTGTGACGAGGTCACTATTCACAGTGATATTATCGGGTGTGGGTTCAACATACTGGACCTCCGCAATTTCAATCGTAAATCCCACCACCAAACATCTGAGAATCCCGACTATATGCTGACAGGTACATGGTCTGTAACAATACAGAACACAAAGCAAAACTTTCTCAGGTTTAGGAGGCTCTATTGCACCGCCGTTCGCATAGAGCATTACAATCAGCGACCGGATGATGTGCCCAACTGCCGCAACTGCAATCAGTGGAGGTACACGTCCAAACGATGTAACATGCGCCCAGTGTGCATAAACTGTGCGGTCCCTCATGGGCACGCAGAGTGTAACACGGACAGAAATGATCAGCCGCTACAGTGCGTTAACTGCAAGGAGGAGGGACATCACGCTGGGGAAAAAGCTTGTAGTGTATACAAGAATATAGTACAAGCTTGCAAAGAGAACATAAACAGAAACACACGTCCGCAGTTAACACAACAGGCACAAAACCCCACAAATACTGCACAGTTCTCGCAACTGCGCAGCACACCGCGCACACACAGGCCTGAGGAGCAGAAGCTGACCCAGACAGTGTCAGGTGTGGCCGGGGAGGGCGCCTTGGGGGGCAGTCAGGCTGGAAACAGCAGGGTTGCGGCCGGCGGGTCCTCTCTGGGTGCTCCGGGCGCTGGGGAGGAGAGGCCCGTCCCCTGGACAACGAGGACAGACGACCACATGACAGCACAGCAACCAATCAGACGTCCGCCTCTCTTGGATATCCCAAAACAGCCACCCCAACTGGATGGAGGTCTAGGTGCCACATTACAAGATATTCGAGAACTTACACAATTACTTTGTGACACGCACTTCGCCGAATTAATTACACACATGTGACCATATTTCGGCCCCATAAGGGCAGCACAAACACTTGCTGACAAGCAATTACTGTTGCTACAGACACTAGCTACTCTCTCGCAGTAATGGCTAACCCTAAAACCGAATACACGCTAAAACTATTGAACTGGAATGCCTGCGGGATCATATCGCAGATATATGAATTGCAACAACTTATACTATATGGAATTGATATAGCTTTTATAACAGAAACAAGACTCAATAACCAGGACAAAATAAATTTTCCAGGATATAATATATACAGATTAGACAGGAATCACAGAGAAGGAGGAACAGCTATAATAACTAAAAATGACATCCATCACAATCCAGTAAATATAAATACTTTAAACCAGATTGAAGTCACAGTAATAAAAAAAAAAAACCATACTCACATCCAAATGGCGGCTGTATATTGTCTCCCTAAATATACCTTAAATTAACCAGATTTAAATAACATTATGGGCTATACAGAACACTTTTAAATAGCAGGAGACCTAAACAGTAAAAATAAATAATGGGACTGATTACATAGCTATGCGAAAGAAAGGAAACTAAGTAGACATAGCAGATAAAAATTATTATGTAAATTTCCCACCACCTGAACCCACCCACTACCAGAGGATGGCAACAGACCAGATAAATTAGACATCATTCTCACCAATAGCCCCAATTCTAACATAGAATCAGAAGATTTAGATGAACTAGACTCATATCACCTCCCAGTCTTTACGAAATTAACTTTAAACACACACATATCTAATAATAAGCACACAATAAAGTGACCAGTAACAAACTGGGAAGGTTTTCAAAAAGATTTCATAGAAACATTTTAAACCCCGCCAGAAATAAACTACGAATCAGAACTTAACGTGCAGACAAAACATTTTACAGACACAATAAAGGAAACGTTAAAGCAAAACACCAAATACATGGATAAAAGGCAATAGACAAGAGTAAATTACCCAGAAGTAGATTATTTAATAGCCCTAAAATGCCAAGCAAGAAATAACTTTCAGAGAACACGAAATCCCGTAGTTAAAACAGAATACAACAGGTTTAAAAGACAGGTAAAAAGTAAACTTGAAGAACTAAAAACTAATAACTGGAGCGAACCACAAAAAACGCAGCTCAAAATCCAAAAGAAATGTGGCTATTAACAAAAACATTAACAGGGAAATGTACAAAATTAACTACCCCAGCAATAGAAACGCCCCAAGTTTATGTATATATTGGAAGGGATAAAGCTAACTTAATAGCCGACAGCCTAGAGAAATAATTTTCTACCAATAAAAATGTGCAAGATAGAAAATTTACTCAATCAGTAAATAATGACATAAACGAATACCTTAAACTAAAATAAACATCGGAATATGACCCAATTACATTAAAATAACTATTAAAAATAACTAAAATACGCCCTAATAATAAATCTGGAGGACCAGATGGGATAAAATATGAAGCCCTAAAGAAATTACCTGTAAACGCCCTAGACTATATCTTAACAATATATAAATAAATGTTCAAATTATGCAGATTCCCACAGGCCTGGAAAAAAAGATAAAGTAATAACCTTGCCGAAACCTGGAAAAAATCCCACTAAACCAGAAAACAGACGACAGCTTATTAAACAGTACGAGAAAAATATTTGAAAAAGCTCTACTATACGGACTACAAAATCATACAGATCTAATTATAATAATTCCAGATAACCAATATGGTTTCAGAGCCCAGCGCAGTACCATACACACCCTAATTAAAATAGTTGAAGACATAAACAGATGGATTTAATAATAAAGCACAACGATATACAATATTAACTTTTTTAGACGCAGAAAAAGGCTTTTGATAAAGTCTGGCTTCTAGGACTAATATATTAATTAATAAACTACAACTTTCCAGCAACTTATGGAAATTTGTTAGCAAATTATTTAAATAATATGCGTGTTTCCGTAGCATTAGATGTAGCAGTCTCTTACACTAAAATAGCAACAGCAGGAGTACCGCAGAGGTCGGCACTTCCCCTTTTCTGTACAGTATTTACACAGCCGACATCCCAATAACAGATGAACGCAATAATGCTAATATCCAAATG
Organism: Clitarchus hookeri; assembly: GCA_002778355.1. Taxonomy (NCBI): domain Eukaryota; kingdom Metazoa; phylum Arthropoda; class Insecta; order Phasmatodea; family Phasmatidae; genus Clitarchus; species Clitarchus hookeri. Next base: position 1,379,859 of record NQII01000017.1, read on the forward strand.
TACGCTAAGATACGCCAATAATAAAGCAACACTACCACATTAAATTTGCATTAATAGCCCTACAGAAACAATTAACCATCCTCGAACAATGGTACACGAAATGGCGAATCAAAGTAAACCCAGGAAAATCAGAGACAATAATAATCACCAAACAATTACCGAAACCTAACAAAGAATTAATACTATTCAGTCAAAAATTCCCGTACGTTAAAAAGGCAAAATATCTAGGTATAACGATGGATCACAAGTTAACTTGTGAACATAGAAAGTGCAAGATATGCAGCATTGGGAAAACTTAAACAATTATATCTAGTATTAAACGCAACTAACTTTCCACGTATGAAAAAACTCCTAATATATAATCATATAATAATCTCAGCTATGTTATATGGATGTGAGGTATGTGGACATGCCACAGATTTCAGAATTAAAGACCTGAAAACCATCCAAAACAAGTACCTGAGAATAATAGCTAACCAAAATAGATTCAATACTGTTAAAACTATCCATGAACTATTATCAATAAAATACATTAATTAATAATTGCAACAAAAAAAAAAGGATTTGTATAATAATCTCGCAAATCATAACAATCCAAATATCAAATTCCTTGGTAATTATGATCCCGCGAGGCTAAGAAAATTCAGAAAATCTAAACTACACTGAACTACACTGAACACAACAATCCGCAGTCGTGGGTCGTGGAGCAGCCACCAAGAAGGTAGCAGCTTCAGAGCACGCCTACAAGAACCTGCAGACCTTCAAGGCAGCGGTACTGCCGAGTAGTTCTTATTAGAGCTGCTCGTGCAAATGAAAGGCAAACTAGTGCGGCTAGTTGTTGTTAGAGCTACCGCATGGTCCAGGATCGGCAGTCCGGCGCACGCGTTGAGCGGCCGGTCCCGCAGAAGAGCATGAAGCAGTAGAGTGCGCATGCCGACTGCACCCAAGCTGTGCACGACTCACCACAAACACCGCAATACATTACACAGTAAAAACACACACGCACAAACAAAACACAGAAGCGAACTATTTCAGGGGTCAACTGCGTGGGTTCTCGGGCAAGGAGACCTGCCCCAACTCCACTCGAGAACCAGACCTTGGGGCACACGCACTGGTCCATGGAAGAAAGAGCAAGGGGAAACCAAAATAACCCAATAGTAATAATCATTGCATAATTCACTGTATATGTCACTTAGATTACGTAGCCTGTACATATCGGTCAGGATTAGTAGTATATATAGTAAGTAAAATAATTCTATTATAATAATAAGAAATGAATATATAACAAATAATTAATTTAAAAAATTAGTAATAATATAATCTTAAAAATAAAATAAAAGAAAAATTATATAAAAAAGAACAAAAAATTAAATAAAAATTATACAAATATTAAAAAAAAAAACAATAAAATAAAACATTACAAAAAAATATATACTTATATATGTACCCAAAATGACGCACCGACTTGATAGTCTGTTTCAGGTCAGGAAGAATAGGACTCGGTGTGGGGCTCTTTGAATAGATTCTGAATAGAGTCTGGTACCAAAGGCCCCTCCAGTATACTAACCATGATTTATAAATATTACTACACGACCACACGATGAAACGTACCCAGAGGGCTGTCCCGGGAGACTATGGACTGACTTACACAACATTATATGCGATATTAATTAGCACACTTGAACACAACAGGCCAACATTATAACATACATCATGACACTGACATTCACTCCAGCCGGGAGGCTGGAGGGGAGCTTCACTACCCCACTGAACAAAAAACACGTAATTTTACATTAAAATAGGCAACACCAATAAACAGCCTTAAAACGAGTCCGATGCCCAACAAAACACAGCTTCGCGGCGCCCCGCAGCCGACCCAATGATTTGAGTATATGTCGGGGTGCATTTATTGGAGACAAGTCTGCCAGTCTCACAGCACCTTGGCCATTTGGTGGCATACGAGGGTTCGGCGGCGGTGGTATATATTCGATTATAATAACCACATTTTCCGAGATGAGAGCATGCTAATGCAGTAGTAGATTTATATTTAATATCACTACAATTAATTGAGTTTTTTTTTAAATTTCTGCTTCTAATTACATGGATTTTAACAAGATATTCAAAATACCATACTTGATAATAGCTTCCACAGTTTCTTACAGAATTGACTGATAATCTAAATGCAGTTTACACTTGTGCAGTGTTACAAAACTATGTGTGATATATGATAATATACAAACATTAAACAATTTTTTCAACAAAACATTGTGTTTGTTAGCATTTCTGCTCTTTATTTCTTGTGCTTTAACAAGGTGAGTAGAAATTACATGCTTGATAATACGTAACTTGAACAGTTACTTGCAGAAGTGACTGATAATCTAAATGCAGTTTACATTAGATTAGTGGTACATAATCTTATGTGCAGTTCACTTCCTTTGTGGTTTTCTATTGTGTTAAAATGCGAAGGTAACGAAAATACAGAGCCGTTAATAATTTCAACAATTTCTGTAAGAAACGCATGATAGTTCAGAATTCTCTTTCTTTTGAGTCTATCTACCGAAAATTGTGTTTCTTCGTATCTCTGCTTGTTATTACCTGTGTTTAACAAGAGGAGTCAATATTACATAATTGATAATAATTTTAACAGTTTCTTAAGGAAGATGGTGATGATTTAATGCTAATTACACTTGAGTAGTGCATGACGTAGTCGTTGATAATTTCTGCAGATTCTAAGATAAAGTCATGATAATGCAGTAGCGGCTTTCTTTTGAATAGTTCTACAATACTTTGGTTTTATTCGCACCTGTTGCAGATAGGCAGGTAGGTGTTTGCAGGTGGATTTTATTTCGGGTTGTACATATGTGAGAAGGGATTCTTTAGACAGGTATGCCAGCTCGGTATCTGAGTGTTGCAAGTGATTTAATCTTTCTGTTTGTTATGATATCTAATAACAGCATCTGACCACTATTACAACGTTCTATCGTTTTCACAATGTTCCACACTTCTCAGCGGAAATTTCCCGCCTATAGGGAACTGTGTTCGATACTGTACACTATAAAAAACTATTTATGCTATTTCAGACTCAGAAAAAGTCTATTTTTTTCCTAGTGATGGAGGTAAACCTAATATTAGCACATGAACAGCGCACTAAACAATGTACATACTTTAANAGCGGAAATTTCCCGCCTATAGGGAACTGTGTTCGATACTGTACACTATAAAAAACTATTTATGCTATTTCAGACTTAGAAAAAGTCTATTTTTTTCCTAGTGATGGAGGTAAACCTAATATTAGCACATGAACAGCGCACTAAACAATGTACATACTTTTACCCTTATTTACAGACTTGTCATAATAAGAATACAACACAGTATTTTGCTACATGCTCGACATATTATTCATTACAGCGGAACATTTACTGCGGACAACGATGCCTATAAGTTTGTATAAGGCATAAATGATTCTGTGATAATTTTCGTTGTTGGGGGTGGTGCCTATATTATGAATTTGGCGGTTGTGTCTTAAACGGTACGGCCAACTATGCTTATAAGTACGTAGAGGGCATACATGACCATGCAGTCATTTTTGTTATCAGGAGTGATTTATATGCTACGAATTCGGTGACTGTATATTAAACAGTTCGGAAATTATGTTCAACTATGCCTATAAGTTCGAATAGGGTATAAATGACTCTGTGATAATTTTCTTTGTTGGGTGTAGGGGGCTGATGCACATGTTACAAATTTGGTGACAAATCTTATACGAATCGGAAATTAGGGTCAACTATGCTTGTGATGTGAGAAGTTGTATGACAGGTGGCAATGAAGGCAACGCTGTTGCTGCGATGTATGTGATGTGTGTGAAATAGAGTAGTGTAAGGCAGGGGCGTGGGTTGTGTCAGGCTTTCACACTCGCCCTAACAGTTGGTTCCTCATATCTGCACTTACTGATGGGTAATTTTTTTTAGCAAGAGTTGTGTATGTAGTATAATTGAATGTAATTTTGAGTGAATATATTTTTATCTTAAAAATTGAATTTTGTGTGTGTGCATTATTGTTCCTACACACATTGCGTAAGTGTTCTTGCTTTCCTCCTGGCCGCCACTAACACAGAGCTGGGTCGGTGAAAGCCTGGGAGTGTGTTTTCATGTCATGACAGGCACATGGGCTGGTTCGAGGGGTGGGGGGTATACTACACTCGCGCGATGGCTGGCTCTGCTCTAGAACGAGTGTTACCACATACTACTATTGTAGTCTCTGGCCACTGACCGAGAATGTTGTTGTTTCTGCTCGCCTGCCGGCGGTGTAGGAGAAAGTGTTCTCCTCAGGACGCTGTCCCTCGGATCGTTCTCCAGTTACGCTTCGCGTATGTGGTCATATTTTCGTGTTTGGAGGTTGTTTAACATTTATAATATTCCTATTAATACTAAATATTTTTCGGGTGGTGTGCTAGATTTGTGGATTTATATACAATTGTTGCTGGTTTACGATGTTATTCTGTGCATGAGGGCAATGCCGCTGCGAGGTAAGTGGTATGTGTGTGTGCATGTGTATGTATGTGTGTGTGGATGAGAGTGTGTCGAGGGATATTGTATTAGGGGCTGGCAGGGAACAATTATTACCGTCGCGTGTTTCTTTTTAAACTTTATTTCGTTATGGTGTAGGTAGGTGTGTGTGCACATGTGCATGTGCGCGTGTGTGTGTGTGTCGGGGGGACATTGTGTCAGGGACTGGCAGGGAACCAATATTACCGTTGCCTACTTTGCTGACATCATGGTGGTGAGGGTTTATTTTTAAACTTTATTTGGTTATTGTGTAGGTAGACGTGTGTGTGTGTGTGTGTGTGTGTGTGTCTGGGGGGACATTGTGTCAGGGACTGGCAGGGAACAAATATTACTGTTGCCTAATTTGCTGACATCATGGTGGTGAGTGTTTCTTTTTAAACTTCATTTGGTTATAGTGTAGGTAGGCATGTGTGTGTGCGCGCGTGCGTGTGTGTGTGCGTGGCATCGCCAATCAGTGAGTAGGGAGGAACTAGTAGCAGCAGAATATGGAGAAAACCTCGCCGGGCGTCTGGCTGGGTGTGTGTGGATGGCGTCGTGACGGGGACGCGGGTGCATAAAGTACCAGTTCTAGTAGGAAGGAATTATTTAGTATTCTAATTTAGCAGCACATGTAGCAAACCTCGGGGTGTTTGGGTAGTGTCGTGGCAGGGATGCGGGAGCATGATGTACCAGTTCTAGTAGGAGGAAATTACTTAGTATTCTAATTTAGCAGAACACAGAGCAACCCTCGCCTCCACTGGCTGGGTAGAGCCGTGACAGGGACGTCTCTTTTGCTATGGAGCATATGACATATGGTACTAGCTAGCAACATGGCCACCACTGGCTGGGTGGAGCCGTGAGAGGGACCTCCCATTGCTTTGGAGCGCATGATGTAGGGTACTAGCTAGCAACATGACCTCCACTGTCTGGGTGGAGCCATGACGGGGACATCCATTTTCTTTGGATCTCATGATGCAGGGTACTAGATAGCAACATGGCCTCCACTGACTGGGTGAAGCCGTGATGGGGACATCCCTTTGTTTTGGAGTGCATGGCATAGGGTACTAGCTATCAACATGGCCGCCACTGGCTGGGCGGAGCCGTGACAAGGACGCGTGAGCATGACATACAAGTTCTCTTAGGAAGGAATTACTTAGTATTCGAATTTAGCACCACACATAGAAAACCACACCGGAGCATTGTGGCAAGGACAAGTCGACGTCGTGGTGTCAATACGGGGACGCATCACATCGTCGTGGTGTCGTGGCAGGTACGACATGCAGGGATGGTACTGGTTGACAAAATGGCCACCATCGAACTGGCTAGGTGTTTGGGTGGTGCTGTGACAAGGATCTGGGGTCGTGGTGTCGTGGAGGGGACGAAGGTACTGGCTGCCGAAATGGCCACTCTTGGGTCAGGGCACCTTCGCAGGGACGACCTGGAATGCATGATCATGAAGTTTAGGTGCTGGCTTACAAAATGGCCACCATGGAATATTCGAGGGGGGAAATTGACATTGACCTTGACCCCAAAACAATTTTTACCATGACCTTGACCAAAAAAATTGACTTTGACCAAAAAAATTGACCTTGACCTTTTGTCCTTCATCCCCACTCCACCACCGTTGTTTTACACCTCCTATTTCTAACTACTTACATGAAATTTGGAAATAGCTGGAAGTGTTGTATTCCTCCTTCTCACAGATTTATTCATTCGATGCAAGCGACAGCTCAAGTCAATTGCATTGTACTAAAAAGTACAACTTATCTTCTGCAGTGATGTTAAAACTTCGTCTTTCATGCTTATTTTTTGTTTTTCGTAAAATAAAACCATCTCACACATGCTGTAGGTTGTTCATTTCCATATAGCTAACGAGACCGAATATATTGTCACTGTAATTTATAACTTAGAAATGTCTAGTACTGGATTTATGCAGCAGATTTTGACTTATTGTCACGTGTTAACTCTTATATATTAAAGACAACCCGAGAATTCGCGTTTCATAAGCATTTCATTTTGAATTAATTGTCCAGATAGAGCCTGTGCCTACAAAAGTCTAACCAAAAAAACCTGACGTGGCTCACACCTAGGGTTACCAGGTCGCCAAACCTAATAGCCGGACAGACCAGCCAGTTTGGCCGGACATTTGGGTAAAAAGGCCGGACACCCTACATTATTGAGGATTTTGTGTCTGAGTATTAATAGGTACGACAAAAAAATTGTATGTAAAATCAAGCTTTTTTGATTACTACCATAAATCTTGTTAAATTCTAATGAAATATAAATAAAATCGAATGCCAAATCAGTCTAAGTACTTTATTATTAATCAGTCAAATAAAGTCATCAGTCAAAATTAGATTCTAGATAAACATTTATCAATATTTTTAAATTCTTCTTAAATTCTAATGAAAGGCAATTGCACAAATAAGTCTTATTTACCTGCTATTACTTCCCAAAGCAAAACAAAATAAAAAAACAATCTAAACAAAACAAAACTTTTTCTCTTTAAGTTAAACAATAAAAATAATTATTCATATTTTTGGTTGTCAGAAACCTGCTTTAAAAGCTCAGTTTCTTTTAAAATGCAATTGTAAAAATCCTTACACGTCAAATGTTTTAAATTAAATTCTACAACCAACATTTTAGCTACAGTGTCAACATGTAATCTGTTGCGTTCTTTTGACCATTGCTGACCTATCAAGGAAAAAACTCTTTCAACGTTTGCGTTATGTCCTGGGATCGCAAAGTAATACTGACAAATAGTTAGGAATTCTGAAAAGCAATCTTGACTACTCATCGATTTAAAATAGACTACCCATTTCTTGTGTGCTAACAGCTTCTTGAAATCAACGTTCTCTTTGTTATTATTCAGAAAACTTTTAAGGTTTTGCAGTTGGTCAAAACATTTGCTATCGTCAACTTTAACGTTGTTTTGTGATAGGATACTTATCGTATCGGAAACTTGATTCCATTCAGGAACATCTTTTAAAGTCATCCATGTGAAATGTTTTGTGTCTTTGTATAAGTTTTCAGTCCAAGATCGTAAATATTGTACTGCAATAATGTACATGTTTTTAATATCCTCTTTGAAAGCAGTCACCTGTTCAGAATTTTCGTTATTGTCTTTGAATTTACGCAAAATAGAAGTCACTTTCAGTGGATAAAAGTCTTGTTCAATCCTTGCATTTATGCTATTCATTATCTCAGAACAGTTTTCCAAAACCTCATTTACAGAAACATGAGCCTTCTCTGTATCTTTGATGCGATTTTGATAAATGGCCATGAAAGAATGAACAGCCCAACAATAGCCTTCGTTAAGGTCATTTTCAAAAAATTCTTTCAAAGTTCTGGATGCATTATTCTTTTCCTTTTTCAGGAAATATGACTTAAGGGGCTCAAACATTTGTAAAATCCTTTCTATCGCTGGGAAGAGACTCAGCCAGCGCGTCTTTGAATGATAAAGTATTTGTTTGAAATGAATGTCTAATTCTGAGCTAATACTTTTGAGTTCCTCTGTACGTACGGTAAATGTAGCAAAATGATTGTGAATCTGCATGACAATACTTTCAAGACACAATGGCAAGGAATCAAGAGCACTATGGACAGAATTATTGAAAATATGTGCAACACAGCCGACTCCAATAATATTCTGATTATTCGTTAGAGATTTTAATGTAAAGAAAACATTACTTTGCCCTCCTCTGTCTTTGCCGCCAAAATTTGTAGCAGCATTATCAGCCGAAAATGCTACTAGTTTGTCTGAGAGGTTTTTGTCACGCAGTGAATCGTAGACGTAATTAGATATCGTATCGGATGTCTCATTTTTTTGTGATTGAATATCTATTAAGGAGACCTGAATTCCGTCTTTCTGATAGTCAAAATACTGAATTAACAGCGGGAATAACTTGATAGCACCGTGATTGCTTGCGTCAGTGGAAGCGCTTATGTACTTTATATCAGACAAGTCCTCCAATATATTTTTTAAAACATATGGCGCAAGAACATTTTTCAAAATTGCTTCTGCCTTTGTTCTCGCACAGGTTATTCCTTTTGCAATGTTTGAATCAGCATAAAGGCACTTCTGAAGTGGTACTGTACAGTCTAATGAATTAAATGACTGATTGTGTTTTACCGTGTGAAAAACTAAAGTAGCCTCAGCCGCTTGCACTTCTGTTTTTGGTCCCGATCTTGCTATTACAAAATTGTCTATTTTCGACGAACACGCAGCGGTCCTAATATTTTTCCGATGCTTTTCGGTATTTAAGTGCTTTTCGAGATCATATTTTCCCTTACTGGCTATTGATATTAACTGGTCGCAAAGCTCACACTTCACCTCCGACGGTTCTGCTGTCGGCTTAAACATTTTATATGTTTTTTTTAATTCTTCTGAAAAAATACATTTCCTCTTTGGCATTTTGAGATCTGAAAATAAATAAAATGACTGTTTTTTTGTTTGTCATCGCATCACTTGCAGTTGCACCCATAATAATGTCTGAATTAAAGTAGCATCAATAAAGTACAGTACAAACAATACTTACCAAAATTATTGTCGCTGAATACAAAAACTGACGACGCAACGTGCGCTAACAATCAAGGAATGAACAGACAGACAACTGACAGAGCGGGAGTGTATCTGGCGGCGGCGCGGCGTGGCGCAGGGGGGCGGGCGGGACTGCGGGAGCGACCGACAGTCGACTCGCCTGCGCTCGGCCACGCTCGGCGCTCGCTCGTTTGCGAAATGTAAAAAACCTAACAAAAGCCGGACAAGCCGGACACCGTTTATTTTGGCCGGACACGCAATCAAAAAGCCTAACTATGTCCGGCTTTATCCGGACGCCTGGCAACCCTACTCACACCAATATTGCGATCGTGTTTACATTCTGAACACACATAATCGAAATAAATATACACGTTTGACCATTTTACTTGTTTGGGAGATATATATGCTATCCAGTGACGTGTATTTAAAATGTGAGCAAATTGCAGTGTACACATTTTCTGGCAAAAACAATAACTGTTTCAATAACTTACAAATAATTTCGGCAGTAAAAAATCGCAGCCCATACCACAGATACACAGTATGCCTAGGTATTACATTTTTGTATGAACTAGTTTCGGTTTCAACGTGCTGGAAATATCGTATTTATTTGAGCCTTATTCTGGCAGATCCTGCAAAGAAAAGAGAATATTAGTATGTTTTACAAATTTGTCTGCCCAAGGTAGTAGGCACAATTGTACGTATCTCACCAGTTATGAGACGGAGCTGAGTGTTTGTAAGCCCTGGCCATAAAACACTAGCGTTTTCGGATGAAATTTCAGCTCTTTTTGTCATAGTTTTCAGTTTTTTTTACACAATTAGGTGTTTGCTTTTAAAAAAATATTCAAGTTCAGGGACAAGTCAAATGCCTGACACCATTATTAGTTTTAGCTCCTAACTATGCAAGTAGAAATTCGGGCCACCAAGATCTTTGCAACCATGAAAATTAAGTAATTAAAGATAACTTACATAACGTAACTAGTGAAATGTGTCCTCCAGTTAGTAAAATATTATTTTAAATAAACTGCAATCAGTGTTGCATACTTTTCTGTAGATAAGAATACCTGTCAATGTTACCGCAAACCCAGTTGGTCCGGTGAGGGGGAAGGGGGGGGAATTCCCCTGTCACACAAACTGTGGACATTCACATATCTCGTGAAAGTTTAATAACAAGAAATGTTGCAGTCACAACCATGTTTTTTATGCTATTGAACTGAACTAGTTTTGTTAATGAACACACCCATACCAGTACTGCAATATATTTTTTTCCAGCTACCTACACTTCAAATTAAGATTTGCATTATGTGATTATAATGTTTAACAATATTCATCAATCATATTTATATTTTACTTAAATCAGTTATATGAAATTGATTGTTGTGGTTTGGGTAAAAACCAACTAAATTTGTCCACACACAAGTATGAATAAGGTTTTTACAACTGTAACTCAGCAAAAATAATTATTATTGATGTGTAGGGTCCAAAAGAAACAAAATACTCACTTATTTAAGAGGTTTGGACAGCTTTTATCGTCGGACGTCTTCAAAGCTGATATGGAACAATTAAACGATTATGAAGAAGCGCCAAAATGTAAAAGCTGGTTGAAGAGGAAGATCCTTGAAAAACTGACCAGCCGCCTCGTCCAGCATGATTCCCTCGTGCAGAAATGCAGGAGGTACCCAGCCAGGAGTGAACCTAAATCGCTTTGGTGGGAGGCAAGCGCTCAAGCCACTCTACTACAGCGGAACCTTACCTGCATACATCATTGTAAACTGGCGCATGTCTTCAAACATTAAAGCAACATGCCAGTTCAGCACATTAAACACAGGCCAATCAAGGTGACGCAATGATAAAATACTAGACTCACATTCTGAAGGACACTGGTTCAAATCCCAGTCCAGACATCCAGTGCCACAAAAGACATTTTGAAAGCTGTACCTTTCCCCTTCCCTTTATATGTATTGTCANCCCAGTCCAGACATCCAGTGCCACAAAAGACATTTTGAAAGCTGTACCTTTCCCCTTCCCTTTATATGTATTGTCACGTGCCGGTTTAGGGATTATAGCACGATATTGGCTCACATCCATCACCCCCTCACACCATCCCCGCCTCGCGCACTTCGCTAGGCGCCTACGAGACAGCACGTGGGACCACAGGCAGGTGGAAAGTTTCGGGACATGTGGAGCTGAAGCGAAGCCCCACCCCCCACACCCCCTTCATCTTCGTACGTCTCTAGCCGCCGGGAGATCTGTTGAGAGTGCAGGGCTTTCTTGAGTCATCAGCAAATAATCCGGTGTAGTTCGCCTGAACGCAGTAAATACGCACCACGGAAGTATCGCTGA
>NQII01000017.1:1391676-1420478 GCA_002778355.1 Clitarchus hookeri
AATTCGTCGTCCAAAGAAGCCCCACTCAACCACGAATTCGCCCCGTGAATACGAGTAAACAAATTATGACAGTACCGCACCTCGAAAGTTTTGATGTTGTGTATTTGTGAATATATACGAGACAATATATTCGTACTTCAAAATACAACAGTGATAGTCTACCTCATTATAATACCCGCAACCTCCAAGCACTTTTTAGTCGGTGCCTGGAGGACATTAACTCTGACCAGATAAGCCACCATGTCCTCGACAGTGGCGGTACCTGCGTCAGTATTATCCGCAACAAAGTACGAGTACTTCTCCCTTTCACGATGCGGCTCCCTTCAGCTAGGGCCTCAATACAANCAGTATTATCCGCAACAAAGTACGAGTACTTCTCCCTTTCACGATGCGGCTCCCTTCAGCTAGGGCCTCAATACAACTGTACCCTTTAAATCCCCCGTCGCCTGCCCTGCAGCCATCCTGATTATTTTCCAATGGTTACCTGAAATCGCTCCAGGATAGTGCTGTGAAAGTGTCTTATAAAAGCCATTGCAGATTCCTCTCCCATTTCCTGCAACTTTTCTTGTTGTGTGTACCTGTTTCTAATGACGTCGCTGTTGACGAGACAAACCAATTAAATGAAAGGCCAATTGAAAAAAGACCAGTCTGTTTACAACAGTTGGTTCACTGGCTGCACATTTCCAAGTGTAGTCCCATATAGTGATAAAACTAGCATAACAGGTTACGCAACTTCATTGTGCTTATTCACAAGTATTCCACTGAGAGAGTGTGAATCCACTGTGTACAATATTACTTATTTATTAACGTCTTGGAGATGCAGTTTAGCTAAGGTCACTTTCTCTTACACTGGACCCATTACGAATTCACTTCACTTGCTAGAAATTCATAATTAGATGTTATATACATATAATACCCATTTAAACTTAAACAAACCAAGGATACAATTCAATTACTCCCTCACTCATTCACGTATCGTATCTTAAGTTTAGTCAACAGGATAACAGAGCCAGACATACACAATAGGGTTAGAACAATTATTCACGGCCTGATAACGCAATGTGCAGACTCAATATAATTTTACAAAATAATAATTTACGAAGACTGGGTATGTATTTGTGCTCTTTCACACTAGAAGCTACTAAAAATAACTTACTAAAGTGGAAAATTCCTAGGTTATCACAACTTAAAAGGCACACATTTATACAGCGAAAATGATGAGTTTGTAATTGTCATTAAAATGAATACTCTCCGATTTATAATTACTATATCTAATATAGTTATCACATTTGGACACAACTCCAACCTGTAGAAGGAGCAGAATATATTGTATGTATCTTTCTCCAGTGCCCTTTCAACACACTGCACTGTAATAGGCATAAAGTAGTGCATCAGAAAGTGCAAATTTTTCCAGTTTTCTTTCTGCTCCTTCAGATGTGAATATTATCATAATTACAATCAAATAATTTGCGTACTAAATGTTTCAGAGAAATCTACTTGAATTTGGAATGACCATAAATATATATATATATATATATGTATATATATATATTGTACACCCACATATGCACACACACACACATACACACACTCACTCACAAACACATCGTCGTTTTCTTTCAGGAGGGGCCCGAAGCTCAAGCTCATTGAACACATACTAAGTATATGTTATTCAAGAGTATTCTCACAATAAAACAAAATGTTATTCCTCCAAGAAATTGAAAACTGTAAGTTAAGTGGTGAACATTTTTGAGAAATGTCTATTGATGGAAGTTTCACAGTGTGTTGGTTGTAATGCGACACAATCCTATCTGCCTGGGACTACAATAAATGCAGGAGTGCATCTAAATTCATTCATAATACCATAAGCTTTGAAAATGGAGGGTGACTTTTTGACACAGGATTTTTCACTCTTATTTACTTTTCCTTCCATTTCAAAAAGGCTATTTCTAATGTTCACAGGTTAAATTGGCACCACGGAATATCTTAAACATCCCGCTGAAACACGGAAACATTTACATGATTTTTTGGTATCACAAAGTCACCCCAATTGTCACAAAGTCACCCCCGCTTACGGTATATCTTTTACTGACATTGATAATGCTATTTGTTTGACAATATTCTTCTCATATCATTAAAATATAAAATTTACAAATTAACTTCAGGAGAAAATAATGTTGAATAACAGCAATGTAGCCATGGATCAATATTTAAAAATGAAAAAAAAAAAAATTAAAATTAAACCGGTTGTGGTTATATTACATTTATTAACATCTAGGTATTAAACACAATAATGACTGTCACTAGTCTTAACAAATCTTTATATAGTATAAAACAAAGCCGCTTATCCGCGTCTGTCTGTGTATTAGCTTAGTACTTCTGAATTACTTGATGGATTTTGATGCGGCTTTCAACATAATTTAGAAAATTTCTTGAGGAAGGTTTTGGTGTATAATACTTTTAAAAAATGTAAGAATAGTAGAGAAATGTCGAACCGTTTGTAATCAAGTCGTAAAAAACCGCTTTTAGGGCGCTTACATGGCTTGCGCTGACTAAACCATAAGAAATACATCAAATTAACGTACTACAGAAATGTATAGCACAAAAAGGTCTACAGAAAAGTCCGCGATAGCATAGGTTTAACTTATAAGGATGGCCCACAGTAACCATTTTTGTCTTTCGAAAGTATCGCTGTAAAAACTAAATTGTTACCGGGCGAAGCCGGGCCGGTTCACTAGTAATTTACTAACAATTAAAAGTTTTATTACCAAGCTCAACATTTTTTCTAACAGTAACACGTTACAGGAGTTTGAGCAAGGCTCATAACAGTAATTTGAGCAATTAAATATTCATGAACAGAAAAAAATCTTCCAAATTATAAGATTATGCAAGTCAAATTGGTCTATGTAAACTACAGCAGGATGAGGGGCTTTACGATATTTAAATAATTTATTTCATTTCAAAAAGTTGTCTATCTACTTTTACTTTAACACCTTGCATATCAAAATAATACATAGCATCAACTAACACAATGTTGTTAAGGATTATACAATTAGATGTAAGCAAGTAGCTTAAAATCAGGAAACGCGTGTGGAAAAATAATAATTAGACAAGAAATTTAATAATCATCCATTTAGGATTAGACTTCATATCAGCTTACTGTTTTTTCGTACTTGTTGCCAACATATCATACATCCAACAACAACTAATCACACGATACAGTACATTTATATGGGAATTGTCAAAATGTCATATTGTTACGCTAAGCTAGGTATTTTACACGTTGTTGACACAGGTGTTTCCACACAATCCTTTCCATTTTTAAACTCTACAAACATTACAATGTATTGATTTTCCGTGAAAAACACCACGATTGTGGACCTGCATAAAAAATGTATCGTGCTCCTTAATTCGTGTGTTCCTACCTGTGAGTAGTGGCAACTCCACCTCTTGTGAACTATTTCCCACCTGCACATCCAAAAAGAGCACAGCTGTATACTACAGTGCTGCATTAGTGCTGAAATGTCCTCCGAGATGAATACACCTGGCCACTACATGAATGGCAAATATACATTAATTTTTAAATTGATTTGGTCCTAAACAATAAGCTAACTTACATGAGCTAAATTAATGCATTGACTAATGAAGGGAACAGTGGTCTAACGAAACATTAATTTTTAATTTTTGCAATACTATACATTAATTACTAAGAAACTAGCACCTTAAATTAAACCAGGTCACATATGAACAACCTGTATATTGGGAATGATTAACCCAAACACCTTTACATACAGTAAAAAAGCTAATAAAATGAAAGTCATTTATTCGTAAATCAAATGTCTGTGCGCGTGGTATTTAAATATGTTAATTTAAGTGTAATGGGGACATGGTATTGTAACAATTATGCAATTTATTTGCCAGTAAAATCATCTGTTTTTTACTAAGTGAAATAAACTTTACCCATAAAAATGATTGGTACCATACTCGAAATAAAGTACATGACATCCAACATTTTTACATGATGTGAAATAAGTGAAGGCGATTTAACAGAAGTCATTAAATTTCCCTTTCATAGCCCCTGCACATTCGCAGCATGTGCTTCTCAGAATTTTACAGTTGAATATATATGGTCACTATTGAGGAATATCAGATCTAAAATTTTTGTGTGATGTGAAACACATGAAAGTATTGTAAGCGCCATAAGTGCTGGCGGCTAGCCTCCCTGGGGGCCTGCGCTTGGGCCCCCATCATGGCCCAGTCGGCGCAACTTAAGGTTTTCGTGTGGACATATTAAGATTTCGTCATATTATGAACTTCTAGCAAATTTATTTCATATTTTTTTCATAGTAGTGTATCGTCAGGTAAACTGAGGTGTGCACAAAATGAACCAGTCACAGAGTTGGTTGTGGGTAATAATGTCTTACATTAGTATTTAGTCAAAATACTAACATTTAGCAAAAAAATTAAGTGCAGTGCAATTTCCACATGTCTTTATGCAGAGTTATAATAACCTTTACATCCTTCAAAGTGTCAAATAACAAATAAAATTTCAGATTCGGACCCCATGCATGATTTTTTCTGATTCAGAGTAGAATGAACTAGTTTTTCCTTTGATCCAAACTTGTATGTTTGACAGGTATGAGCTATTAGTTTATTGGGTGTACCCGAAACACCATAAAACTTTAATTTTGTTGTGATTTACACAGTAAAATGGTTTAGTGAGGTAGCAAAAGATTCCATTAGATGGCATCTTTTTATCAAGTGCATTAAGAATGCAATTTGTTAGTTTGAAAATAGCATAATTTGTTGAGTCGTTTTTCCTAAAGCCAAACTGAAAATTTTATAAAATTTTGCGATTCTCAAAATGTTGCAGCAATCTCCTGTAAATTAGTTTTTCAATTACTTTCGAAAAGGAGGTAAGAAGTAAGATAGGTCTATAATTGGTTACTTAGGTTTTGTCACCTTTCTTAAACAATTATGTTACCATAGCCCATTTTGAATCTGTCTGGAAACCATCCTGTATTGAAGATAGCATTACAAATATGGCTTAATGTAACACTGAATTCAAAAGCACGTTGCTTTAATAACCTACAGATAATGCCATCATAGCCACTTGATAATTTTTGTTGCAAAGAATTGTTTGTTTTCTCTACTGCTTTTCGAGTTTTGTACGTAAAGGATATAGCAGAGTATTCAGTACCCTGGAGTGTAGGAAAACGTTTTATATCTTGTTTAATATTGTTGTGTATCATGTTTTGTACGATATTTAAGTAGTATGAATGAAATGTATCTGCGACTAATTTATGGTCTGAGGATATAGAGTTGTTTACTTTTAGTTTTACAACTGGGCATTGCTCTGCTGTTCTTCCTGTTGTGTTTTTTACAATATTCCATGTAGTTTTTGAAATTTTGTTTTGAGAATTCTGAATGAGGTTACAGAAAAAACTCTTTTTTTCTATAATTTATTACTTTACTTAAAATTTTGCAGTATTTCCTTTAGTGATTAATTGTGTCAGGGCTGCTGCTGGTTATGGTGGCCTTGTACAGTTTTCTTTTGTTTTCGCAGATAATTTTTATTCCTTTGGTGAGCCGTACATTTTTCATTGGATTTATATTACTGTGAGTAAGCCAAGTTTAATTTGGTCTATAATATAATCACAAAGTGTGAGAAAAAAATTATCTGCGCAGTACAAACATTGTTTCATTGCGCAGCACAGTAGCCTGTCCACTGTAAACTTCCATGAAGGCATTTTCGACCACTTTCTGTTAAGGCAGTTCTAATTTTTTTTTTTTGACGATTTCATAGCCGAAAAACATCTCTTGGAGCATAAAATAAACCACCTATATATTTTATGTCAGTTAGGGTTCCTGGAACTTTTCCCTTCTCAACAAGGGTTGAAAGGCAATTTTCACATTTAATAACTTTGTGCAAATAACTTACCACAAATCCTGTAGTCTAAGCTACAACGTACTGTGCATATTCTGTGATTTATCGAGGATCAAACATGTATGTGCGATATGAAGCCTCGGTGATGGAAAGTTTGCTTTTGGTGTAGATGCATTTATTGCAGCAACAGACGAACGGCTCAGGATACTAATTTCCTTCGAAGGAATGCAGTTCCCTGTAGGCGTTGGTTTCAGTGTCATGTGAAATAAACACTTTTTATAACATTTTAGACTTTCTAGAAGTTCTGTTACGACAGCCAAACACTACACATTCCATTTTCCTTTTACTTGCAGCTTTTGCCACGAAAGAACAATGGTCACCGATCACTTTCACACTATAAATAACCATTTCTTTACAAATACTGTGATTTAGCTCAGGGAATAAACATTTATAGCTATTTAAAAGTACCTCAATAACATTCGCATAATGTTTTATTATGCAAGAAAACAAGAAGGTGATGTCTAAAAATATGGCGTGCGGGTAATANTGCTACCCCCGTGGATATATATTTTTTTGGTAGTAATGTGGCCAATACCAAAGCCCACGGCCAAAACCGAAATATAGGAGCAAAGACAAATATGCTGTAATAACCACCGGAAAAACAAACGAGGAACAATACCAGACGGGATCACAAATAAACTATTCTTCTTGGTAGAAGCCCATTAACCATGGAGGGAAAAGGAAGGCCACGGAACAAGGGATAGCAAGGTTGGAGAGGGCCGGTCACCTAGGATATCTAACAAGACACCAAACCCTTAAAATCAGATAATAATATCGTGCTCAAGTACAAACCGAGCGAGATCTTCACAAACTACCCGAGGGTTATGAAAAAATACCGAAGGGTAAGAAACAGGAAAACTTACATGAAGCTACTGAAAGACAACATACAATGAACTTAGATCTCCGCCAGTGAAACACTGAAACAAGAGATGGGTAAAATCTGCACTAGGGGCAACGTAGATACAGGAGGGATTAGGGACTATATGAAGTTTATACAAACGAGACTGGGATGCATTTTGACCTGAAATGAGACGAAAATAAGTGACTGCTTAACTACGGGATCTACAATGATGTTGATATTCTCGCCAAGAATATGTAGGAAATAAACGTACATATAAAGTATTAGAAACCAAACTCTGGAAAATTTCTCCATTAAAAATTGGATATAAAACCGAAAAGAAAAGCAGGAGCTCCGAGACAACCTGTAAAACACTAAATTTCCCAAGTTTATCCACCATTTCATTCCCATGAATCCCTACATACCCTAGCACCCACATGAAGAGAACAGTAACATAAAGTTTATCCAAAAGTACACCCTGTTCCCTTATGAGCCTTGTGGGGAGTAGGGGAATACAAGGCAGTAAGTAAATAACGTGAATCCGATATAATCAGGAGATCTATGGGCGATATTCATAAATATATCTTGAGCACTAGCTTCGTCAAGACAATATTGTTTGGTGTCTTAAGTTCGTATTTACATTTCATGAACATCACTTAAACTTGTCTCAAGCACAAGCAAACAAGGCGGTCTTCACAAAGACTATTTTAGTTTTGTGCACCTTAAGACTGAATATTTCTGTTCCATAGTCACTGCTTGAGATCGCGATTCGGAACCATGTTTCATAGTCATCGGGACCTTACTAAAGATGGCAAATAAGCACTTCCTCGCCAAGTTCACTGTAGAGGTGACTTGAGACGGTGTTTTTGTTAAATGATGGATGCTGATTGGATAAATTCATACGTCGAACTAGCGAAGATTTCTGCAAAATGGCGATATATAGCAAAGCATATGATATGTTGAGATTAATGATTTAACTACGGATTTGGACGAAAATCTAAATTGTTCTGCTATGAGAAAATTTTTACAGAACTGTTATTCTACAGATACCATTAATTTTTTAACTTAATTCACATAGTAGAACTTAAGTTCCACTAATTACAAAGTAGAAACTAGATAGCGCTTTATATACAAAAAATGTAATATTGATTTACAATAAGCAAAAAGTAATCTATGCCTTGAGCACGCCGCCTTCAAGAAGATCGTCTTGTTTGTAGACAGTGAAACGTGGTGCGGAAATAAACTGTCTTGAGAAATAAGATAGTCTTGAACAAGACTGGCTTAAGCTCCGCCTTGAGACATAACTATGAATACCAACCTAAGATCTTGAAATCGTAAACATAATGTAAAGCCATATACACTGCAAAAGCCTCAACATAATTAATGGTAGCGGTGGAAGGGAGCTTAAAGAGACCAGAACATGTGTGTGAATAATTAAAATAAGCAGACCCAGCACTTACATTTTTTGAGGCATCGGTGTCAATCAAAGTACATGCATACAAATGCAGTACAGTTGTTTACATTGGAGATCATCCAGTGACGTCACTTTCCGAAGATACCCGAATGACCCGAACTCATTTTGGCCACTGATCTTGATAGCAAACCTTACGGTTGACGGTAATTTTATAACAACAATGCATAGTGAATACCAAATTCACGATGGT
This sequence comes from Clitarchus hookeri, assembly GCA_002778355.1. NCBI lineage: Eukaryota > Metazoa > Arthropoda > Insecta > Phasmatodea > Phasmatidae > Clitarchus > Clitarchus hookeri. The sequence continues at coordinate 1,400,126 of NQII01000017.1, forward strand.
GTGGTTAAGAGATCCAGTGTATTCAAGCTACTGACCTGAACTGCCAAAAATTAGTGAATAGACTCCATGATATCAGTTTCTAAATGATTTTAGTCGTCATATTTTCTAAACATTCCAATAAGATAAATTACAATGAACTATAGTTTTCAAATATTTGAAATTAGAAAATTTTAACTTAATTAATTTTTAATCATTAAATTTTTTTGAAACCCTAATATGTTTGGTAATTGATCATATATTTTAATATTATATCAACTGTCAACATTTATTCTATTTGATATATTATTTGTTTATAAAACGATATTATTGGTTTCAAATGGTTCATAAAATTTATATATAGTTTTTCTAATCATTCAATATCGTATTGAGCTTATATATAGTATTTTATAATCATTAAATATCGTAATAATCTTTCGGAATAATATTTTTTTCATTTGACACAACTACTGTCTTAATATTAATAATTTTTTTTATATAAAATTTGTTGACCATAGTAACTGTGGTAAAATTAATTTGACGATTAATTTTATATATATATAAAAGTATGGTTAAGTTTTAATAAATTATATGTTTGTTCATAGTGATTAAATTAAGAAAAATACATTAAACTAATTGAAGATTTTGTAATTTTCTAAAAGAAAATGAAAAAAAAATTGGAATTTTTTTTAGGAAATAAATCTGCCAGCTCTTATAAGTACTCCCGAAGAATAAGACACTGCTGTCATAGATGCCACATAGATCATTCTGACCTTAATTAGTCGTTATGTCCCGGAAAAAACACCGCGGACTCGCGCAGATACATTGCCTGAACATATCAGGGAGTTGATCTCGCGCAAAAATAAGCTGCGCAGGTACTACTCCTGGGTTCGAAATATGCTAGTTAAAGCTCAGATTAACGAACTTAGAGGGCGAATTGATACTGAAATTGGAATCTGCCAAACTGAAATTTTGAATGATAAATTGTCCCATTTATGCACCTCAGATAATAGTCTGTGGCACATGACGAAGACGTTTATAAAGAAACGCGATCCAATCCCGCCTCTTCAAGGTACTGCAGGCACGGCCTACACGCCCCAGCAGAAAGCTGAAGCAATGGTCGCGTAGCTTTCCAGCACAATGCTAATCCATCTGATCCAGCGTTTGTGGCTCCCATTTATAGGACCCTTCAAGTGCGTTTGCAGGAGCCTTCAGGAGGTAAGAAGAATTATAATTCTTCTTACCTCGTCGACAAGGTTTACGTGGCTTCATACGTTTAATAATTATTAAACGTATGAAGCCACGTAAAGCACCAGGGTTCGACTCCCTGCAGGCCAGGGCAGTATAGTTGAAGCTATAGCCGAGTGCATTAATGCAAGTTTTAATCTTGCACACTTCCCTACCTCCTAGAAATGTGCCACATTCATTGTATTTCTCAAACCGGGCAAAGACCCGACATTTTTACAGAATTACCGCCCCATCAGTCTGCTCAGTTCGCTCTCTAAGATTCACTACGGAGTTTTATTGCGGCGCCTAGAAAATCACATTCGCGAAGCAAGTAATTTTCCTAATGAGCAGTTTGGCTTTAGGAAAACTCATTCCACCGTTAATCAGCTCGTCAGATTATTAGAACACATAACTAATACATTTAACTGGCGCTATTACAACGTCGCAGTATTCTTAGATGTCGAAAAGGCATTTGACAGGGTTTTACATGGAGGGATACTGTATAAATTGTATGAGATAAATTTCCCCTATTGTTATATTAAATTATTAGCTTCGTGTTTAGATAGGCGCTCTTTCACTGTATCAATCGATGGCGCAACGTCAGATAAGAAAATAATTAGGGCTGGAGTCCCCCAGGGCAGCATATTAGTTCCATTTTTGTATAATATTTGTACCAACAATATCCCGCACCCCCCTAACTGGCTTATTAATTTAAGAATATATGCTGATGACACTATAATCTACACGCGATCTCGCAATACTGAACTTGCCACTCAGTGTGCTCAGGCACAGCTCAATTAGTTTGAAAATTATTTACGCCTGTGGAGAATTAAAGTAAATGTGGGTAAACGCGAGGCAATAGTGTTCACTCGCCGTAACATTCCCCCCAATATGCCACATCTCACTCTCTTTGGGGAGGATATTCCATTTGAAGAAGAGGTGAAATACCTCGGCCTTACTATGGATAGAAGGCTGACATGGCGACGTCATGTGGAAACCAAGAGCAATCTTGCTTAGGAGCGCATGGCAGCTTTATATCCTCTTATATCTCGTGGCTTTGGTTTGTCACAGAAAAATGGGATACGATTATATCAGTCAATGATTCACCCCATTATCATTTATGCAGCCCCACCCCACTGTGCACAAACATTCTTAAATTCATTGCAGGTGGTGCAAAATAAATGCCTCCGATTGGTTGCAAATGCACCCAGATATATCCCTATTATATACTTGCACGCACAGTTAAAACAAGAAATGCTGCAAGAAGTAATTCGGAAGCAGACTGAACATTTTTATAAATCAAGCGAGGAACATTCAAATCCTCTCATAACTGCCCTTGAGGACTTGATATTGATGAAACTGAACGCTATAAGTGCCCCAAGTCGCTTCTAGCGCACATGCCCCCATAGCCCTGCATGTAACACACTGCAAGGCCAAACATATTAGCATCTTCGCAGCTTTCTAAGGTAGAAATTTATTTTCAGTTTGCTTAATTAGGAAGCTGTTATGTCTTGACAAGAAGTTTTAGATTAGCGTGAGGAGTCCTGAAGGCACAACTCAGGGGAATACTTAGACTATAAGATCTGGCTCAAAAATATAAGCGTACGTCATCGTGGACTTAAATTAAATGATAGACTATCCAGGTTTATTTAGGTTAAAGGTTAACTCTCTTTTCCTTTCAGTCAAATTACTGTCGTATTATGAAGTAGTAAAAGCTTGTTAATGTTGGCTCTGCTGACACTCACTGGCAGCTTATTCTATTTTTCTTTAAGTTTTCAGGATCTACGGGGGATTCGGGAGGGAGAGGCCCAATTACGCCACCCCCCCCCNTATTCTATTTTTCTTTAAGTTTTCAGGATCTACGGGGGATTCGGGAGGGAGAGGCCCAATTACGCCACCCCCCCCCTCAACAATGTGATGTGCAAGCACCACTCTTGTTAAGCCAGCGCCAAACGAAATTATAATATGTCCTANCCCCCCCCCTCAACAATGTGATGTGCAAGCACCACTCTTGTTAAGCCAGCGCCAAACGAAATTATAATATGTCCTACTCCCATCTACTAGTATTTTCTCTACCCGTCAAGCAAGAGCATGGTTTCTACCTATCTGTCTCCTGTAGCATTTTCTGATAATGCATGCAACAGTTTTCAATTCTTTCCTGTCGAAAGGGCTTTTACGGGTGGCTATGCCGGTTTTTCGCTTTCTCTTGTTAGTTATAGTAGTTTAGCTGTAAGTACACTCAGGGAGGTTGTCATGGCCGAATTGTGGCCATGGTAACCCAACCCCTTGCTGCCGCGATGCATGTCTCCTTGCATGATTTCCTTCCCTTGTAGCGTATGCGGCTTAGCCCTGAGACGCACTTAACTCCCCTTCCTACCGCGGGCTCACACCTAACACTTAGTTTTAGAGTAGGTTAGAAAAAAAGTTTTAAATAATCTTAATGAGATGATTCCTGTAAACGAATGCGAAGATAATTCTCTATTTATATTTGATGATATTATATTAGAAAACCAAGATTTTATTAGTGAATATTTTTCTTAAGGAAGACATAATAATAACGATATTTTTTATTTAGTTCAAAAATATAGTAAAGTTCTAAAACGACTAGTAAGAGACAATATAAATTTCTTATATACTTTTCATCAAGATAATACACATTAAAAACATATTTACAATGATTTTGTTGTTGGAGATATATCTTACGATAAATTTAAAGAACTTGGTTCAAAACGATGGAATTAATATTTTGGATGTATTAATATAGCTATGAATAGAAAAATAATGATGGTAAATATGGAAATAAAATTAATGATCTTATAATGGTTGTTTGATGCATTTTACCACTAAACCGTTTAACCATTTAAACATTGCATTGATTTAAAAAATGTTAATCAATACATTTATTTATAACAAAAAAATTTCAAACAATTTTTGTATAAAAAATGGAAGTGATTCTAGATATGAAAAACAACACTCTAGTGTACATTATAAGAAAGCTTTATTTATTTTAGATGAAAAAAAATAATCCTTTGTTTTATGGAAAATTAATTTCGGAAATATTGGACTATTCCAACCATATTTAGAAAAAAACCTCAATAATACTTAAAATATCTTTTATTAATTTTTTTAATACTTTTTTTTNTGTTTTATGGAAAATTAATTTCGGAAATATTGGACTATTCCAACCATATTTAGAAAAAAACCTCAATAATACTTAAAATATCTTTTATTAATTTTTTTAATACTTTTTTTTAATTTCCAGAATTTATTTTAGCTAAATCAGCTGGCCATAAATAATAAATTCCAAATAAAGTAACTTCTTTTCAACGAATTTTTTAAAACTGGTTTATATAATTCATTAATATGTCCTTTGCGAATGGACAATTGTTTTTAAATAATGGTTTTTTAGATGGCNATTCCAACCATATTTAGAAAAAAACCTCAATAATACTTAAAATATCTTTTATTAATTTTTTTAATACTTTTTTTTTAATTTCCAGAATTTATTTTAGCTAAATCAGCTGGCCATAAATAATAAATTCCAAATAAAGTAACTTCTTTTCAACGAATTTTTTTAAACTGGTTTATATAATTCATTAATATGTCCTTTGCGAATGGACAATTGTTTTTAAATAATGGTTTTTTAGATGGCNAAACTGGTTTATATAATTCATTAATATGTCCTTTGCGAATGGACAATTGTTTTTAAATAATGGTTTTTTAGATGGCCATATACAACTTTCAGTACTTCTGTGTAAATTTTTACATTATACATATTTTACATTTTTATATTATTATTTCTAATTACTTTTTTACACTTTAATCAAGTGTTTTCCATTTACATAAAATACATTTTTATAGATTTAAAAAAAAACTTTAAACATACAAATATTTATTTTGTACTCTTTAGCAATTTGAATTCCATCAATAAATTTAAAAGTTATTTGATAGGCCTCTTTTTATAGCAAATGATTATAAAAAATTTATATCATGGCCTTTTCTTACTGTTCTTAAAATTGATGATTCTTGAAAATCCGTATTTATTCTAAAAACTGTGCAAACTATAAAAAAACAAATTAAAAAATAATTAAGTTTGTAATTTAAAATATTGATAAGTTTTTCCAGTTGTTAATTTTCTATTTAAATTTATTGTTGGTATACTTTTCGACTGGAAATATTCTAAATTAACTTCATCATTTGGAGATATTAGATCAGCAATATTTGCTAATCATTTGTTTTCATTCGCATAATTTGTATTTTTTAATATTAGTTTGTAAAATAAAGAATTGCCATAAATATCAACTTATCTAGTATATTTAATATTTTTAACGATTAGTAAAAGTGTTAGCTTTAGTTTTTAACTCATGTACTCTTTCAATTCCAGCAATTATTTTAATGTCTAAAATATAATGAGCAAAATTTTGTAAATTTTCGGGTATATTTTTTATTTGTTCAATGTCGTTATTATTTTTTAAATTCAGATTATAAAATTGTTAATTTTTTANTTTTCGGGTATATTTTTTATTTGTTCAATGTCGTTATTATTTTTTAAATTCAGATTATAAAATTGTTAATTTTTTATATAAACATTAATTTCGTAGATATTGCATTATTATAATAAGTTATCTTTGAATCAATTTTATTATGAATNTTTTTTATATAAACATTAATTTCGTAGATATTGCATTATTATAATAAGTTATCTTTGAATCAATTTTATTATGAATAAAATTATTTAACATTTTGCTCTATATTTATTTGTTATTTCAGCAAAATCATCACATTTATTATTTGTAATATAGTCAATTAATACAGATTTTATAACATATATTTTTATTATGAAAATTTTTCACTTTAAACATATTCATTTAATTGATTATTTTTAACAATTACTTAAATGAGTTATTATTGCTGTATTATATTCAGTTATGTTTCAATCAATTTCATCAGGAACTAACATATCTAACTTTTTGTATTATATTTCATCGTTCTTTCAGCAAAACCATTAAATTGCTCTCTTTTGATATAATTGCTTTACACAAATTTTAAAATACTTTTTTAATTTATAAAAAAACTCACCTTTAACATATTGGTTTAGTTCAGTTGTCAAAGTTACAACATGTTTAAAATTATTAAATTTATCATTTTTATAACGTTTATTTAGTATTATTTTTATAACATAGGAATAAGAATATTTCTATGTTTTTGTATGAAAAGCATTGTTCTTTCAGCAAAATCGTTAATTTGTTTATTTGTTACATAATCGTTTAATTGCTTATATTTAACATATTCATGAATATAATTATTTTACCATCTTCAATTAATCGATACTTTTTCACATATTTATTAAATTTATTATTTTTAACATATTACTTAAAATGTACATTTCAAACACATTTTTTTATTATATCATAAATTTTTAAAATATTTATCACAACTGATTAATTGTTTCCCGAATAAATCTCTCATATAGTAATAGAGAAATTTAGTTACGAAATTTATATCCTTTAGAAAATAAACCTAGTATTATCAAACTGACCGGTTTTCGTGGTCTCAGGAGCGGAGAGAAGTGAGGTTAGGTTTGCGGTACAGATGTTATGACACTTACAGATGGAAAAGGGTGCCAGAGCATGAGATACTCATCCAGGGATGGGCCGATCGCCCACATTGCTTCTCCTTAGCTCACCCCACATGACGAGTCGACGTCGTCGGTACTGTTGTTAAGCCCTGCCTATGCCTACCTACAAGAGTGTAGGTTCCCTCATACGCCTCTAATTATCATGCAAAACTGTTAAGTGGCCATATTACGTGGCAAAAACACCATAAAGACATGATAATGTGTGCGGCGCATCAGTTGGTAGATGACCCAAAAGTTACATTATGCATCCGATAGTGAAATGAAAACAAGAGATCACTTGCAATGATTTTTACTCACTATTTATTCCCTCATACGAGGCACTTACATTGTTCCAGCATTCAGGTTTTCTGGCAGCCGACACTGACAAAGAGGCACGTGGCCGATGAAAAAGAATTATGGGAATTAAACCCTAGGAATGTTTCGAGCTGGCGGGACTGAGACAGGCACTGCCCCCAGGCTAAGTAAAAAAGTTAAGTTGATTAAGTTTCAGAATATAATTATTTACTACTGATACACTAAAGAACGGTACAAGAGAATAAAGAACCCGAGGGTGCGCGGCGCATTTCCGTTCCCTCAGCACATGCAGAACTAAATGGCCGAGCATGGCAGGCCTGCTCGAAAGCACGCATAGTGTATCAAAAAATACACTGGCACATTTACTGGGAAAACAAATACATACAAAAACACTTTCACGTCACTAAAATACAAGAACACTTTACATTATTAATTTGCATGAGCAAAATAACCAAAAAATTTAATTTATAATAAATTTGATATGCAACATAATTTAAATATGCCACGAGTCTGTCTATCCCACACGAGTCTGTCTATCCCAGTCTGTGGTGTGTATGTTGGGTTTGCTTATGCTTTAGCATTTTTTTGTTATTAATGAAAAAATAATTTGCACCCTAATTTATGGAAATTTGAGGGTAGCAGCAGGTGGCTCGCAGTGGACGAGTCCAATTTCCCCCCAGGGGGAGGGGGGAGAGGTGAATGATCGAATACGTGTTTTATAGAAAGCCCGATTTTACTGGGTCGCAAAAATACTGGGTTTGTTTATGTGTTATTAAATCCCAAAATTACTGAACATTTAACACACTCACACTACATACTCAACACACGCACGGAGACGTAAACAGTGAATGAAGGGGTACACGAGGGGTTTTGTGAAAACTGTAACCACTGTGTCTCCCTCACTGCATTAATTTCCCCAGCGGTATTCTTACTGGGGACATCTCTTGGCAGTATTGGTCGGCCCAAATTATCACACCCTCAAAAGATCTCTCTTGAGTGCATGAAAGCGGTATGGTCACCTGACTTCGGCAGTACTTTGGTGGTCGCACAGGGGTGGTGAACTCCGGCGCATGTCACCAGTGTAGAAGTCGTGGAGAGGGCGACCAACGGATTCGGGCTGACTGCCCCCCATAGAGGGCACGTTGAACCTGCGCTGTTGTATCGGGATGAACAGACTAAGGGAGGAGGGACGCGGCATGTGTCTTATGCCCCCTCCACCCTTCTGGAAGCTGTTCGTCCGCTGCAGCTCGTTGATCCCTGCTGCGCAGCTAGTAGTAGCAGGATTGTGGTAGACGTGGCCCTCGCCGAGGCCGCAGGTGGTATGGGCCTCAGGCGCAGAGTGGTGATGGTGAGGCGGGGTGGGAGTCCCACTGACCTGGTGCTAGAACTGCCGAGTTAAGCGGGTGGCCTTTGCATGCCGTGCAGGACACACACATTGGAAGATGGAGATGTTTGGAGTAGTGGAGAGGGTGGAGACCTCCTCCGACTCGGTCTCGTCACTGCTGCTGCTGGAAGATGCATGAGGTCTGCGGTGTGGCCACACGAGGCACTGGTTGGGTGTTTGGTCGTCCCCAACATGCCATAGAGGCATGCCTACCGCTGGCCTACTGGAGATCTCACTCGTCGTTCCAGATTCCTGACGTTTTTGTGGTATCTGGCATCGCCGGTCAGTGGAGGCGCTGGCAGGGGTGTCTGCAGTAGCGGCATCGGGGAAGGTATCGGCATGACTGAGGTCATCCCTGTGGACCGGTATGCGGCACCAGCTTCCAACGTGCACCTGGTATGTAGTATTGCCTTGGTGACTAGGGATAAAGTGCGACCTGCTCCACTTAGGCACGAGATTGGCACAGAAGTTCTTAGATGCCGCAGATAGATAATGTGACCGCATGTAAACCATATGGCCTTGCTGTAGTGCAGCAGGTGGGCAAGTGGTGGCAGGCAGCCACTGCACCACATACACCACATATTTTTGTTGGTGTTTGCGCGCCTTCTATAAGGCACACCCCCTTCGCCACCATACTCCACTGCTCTCAGGGTCACTGACATGGCCTTGGGGCGCATGCGCGAACTCCCTTGGAACCGGGAGCTGACGTCCTTGGAGCAACCCTGCTGCGTTCTTCTCGGTGGCGAAGTTGGTGCGAGTGAGCTATGTAAACAGCGCTGCTGGAAGTTGGTCGGCCTAGGATTCGTGGTTATCACCCACGTGCAACCGAAGCTGAGATCTGAGATCTTGGTTTCTTCTTTCGGTTGAATTTGCACGTGAATGATAAATTGCTTTAGTATTGTGCACAATACCCTATCTCATGCAACACTTGCGCCACTTACATCCGGTAAATTGGGTACTATTGTTTTATAGTACTGTGCACAAGTATCCATATTGTGGGAAATATTCGTGCGCGCACTGGATATTGAGTTTGTCTGTACCCATATAGAGAATAAGTCTGTTACACTAGCACAAATATATTCCCTGTGGCAGTATGGGGATACGGTCCTTTGAGATCTAGGGCAACTGTATCAAAGGTTTCAGTTGGTAGCCGTGGTGCTTGTTGTTGCGTGCCACCAGTGTGTTGGATTTTTGAGACAATTACACTGCACACACATTCACATATTTGCGAATACCACGCAAAATACCTCGCCAATAAAAAGGTCTCTGCACATTACGCTGGGTTTGCAGTGCACCTGGATGGTCTGCCGCTTCTTCTCATGCGCGAACTGTAATACTTCATCACGAGCTTCATGTGGTATGTAAGTAGTCTAGTGTTAACTTATGTTGTTTATACTTGATTCTAAGCAGCCGTCTACGACATGCCATCTAGCTTTGATGACACACTCCCCTATCCACTTTCGTGTTACAGGAAATGTCTGTTGCACCTGTATTACACACACTTACACATCAGTGAGAGTAGGATTCTGAGAATATGAGGTCAGCTGCGCACACGTAATGGTACCCTCGACTGGAGCAGGGGGGTCAGGCAGAGAGGGGGTAGATTGCTTTCTCACTCTTTCTCATCACGGGCTATTATCTCGCCCAGCGACCTTGAGAGCACGCCAGTCAGATGATTTTCTGACATTGCACATGTTGTACTTTGAAGTCAAAAGACTGTAAAAATAGGGTCCAGCATGTAAGCTTGCTTTAAACTTCCTTAGTATTGTGCAGGCAGACTAGACACCTATTGTCCGTGAGCAGAGTAAAGCACTGGTATTCCACGAACTGCCTGTATCTTTTGACGGACTAAATTACAGCTTAACACCCCCGCTAGTTTACGTCGCAGATGCATTCTACGGGGCTGAATTTGACACTACTGTAATCGGCAATGCATTTGTTCCAGTCATTACTTAGCTGAAATAACATGGCACCGAGCCCTTGCTCACTCGCGTCTGTTTGCAGGTACAAATGATAGCTCTGGTCGTGGCGTGAAAGTGCAGAGCAGTTGCGGAAACTGGCTTTAGATTTTTTCAGAACTTTCCGAATGTTCGTTAGTCCATTTAAATTTCTGTGACTGTGAAAGTAGGTTAGTAAGTGGAGCTGTTATTATTGCAAAATTTGTATACTTCCATGTAACCAGCTCACTAAGCCGAAAAATTTGCGCAACTGTTTACGGGTAGCAGGTTGCGGGTAATCATCAATGATGCTTAACTGTTCTGGAGTTGGAAAGTTACCATTTTCATCCATAAGGTGACCCAGAAATTGGATGCATGCTTTGCCTATGTGACACTTTTTGCTAGCACAAGTGAAACGGTTAATAGCGAGGCGTTCAAGTATGAGCGACAAATGATGCACATGGTCGTCCCACGACTCTGACCATATCACTACATCATCGAGTTAGGCCATCGTGAACTCACCTATGTAACCGTCGAGAACATGAACCATCATTGTCTGGAATGTAGCTGGAGCAGTTTTCAGGCCAAAAGGCATTGCCTGGAATTGAAAAAGGCGTCCATCTGGAGCGGCGAATGCTGTTTTAAGCCGGTATTTGGTATTTGCTGGTATTTGCTAGTAACCGCAGCTGAGATCTAGAGACATCAGAATTTTTGCGCGGTCAAGGCTATTGAGCACGTCTTTCACATATATGCATGGTGGTGGATCGTTTTCAGTTATGAGTTTGAGAGGCCTGAAGTCAATACAAAACCTTCGGATTCCCTTTTTTTTAGGAGCAAAAGTTATAGCAGAATTAAAAGAATTGTCAGTGGGCTTAATTATACCTTCGTCCAGCATTTCTTGTATATGTTCCTCAATTATCCAATGTTGGTGAGGTTGGTAATGGTGAGGTGTAGGTTACACTTTTTGACTATGTTAACAGAATGCAATGGTCTGCCACATTAGTGCGATGTGAGGGTCGGCGGTGGCAAAAATGTCATGGCGCTCATTGCGTAGGCATTGTATGACATCACGGTACGTGGGTGGCATGGCATGGTCTAACTCATCCAGCAGCATGTCCGGTATGCAACACATGGTTCGCAGGTCCATGTTGTAAACAGTTCAGTGTTCCTTTTGACCGAAATGGATTTGCCTGGCAGCATATTCTACTAAAGTGTTTTGCTCTGTTAATCATGGTATTCCGAGTATTGCATCTTCGTGCAAGGCGTGCGAAACAAAAGCTGTTGTGGTCGTTTCTATGTCCCCAATGCACACTGTTATTTTCACTTCCCTTATGGTTTCACCAGTATGAGGTTTGGTAGCTAGCTGAACAGTTTGGTTTGCTTGTTCAATTTTGCACACATCTACCAAATTTACAAGTACTGAATTATTAGAAGCTGTGGTATCAATTAAGACCTGACACTGTTGGGTATTCAAAATAACTGGAATGCGAATTACTTAGTTTTTGTTACTACAAATTTGAGAAATAAGTACCTGTCTAGGATCGACACTGATTTCCCTGAGGTAGGTAATGTCTAGCCGTTCTACCCCATCCCATTGTTTCCCGACTTCGGTTTCCCGCCATGCTGCCGTTTAGCGCGGTTTGGGCAGCCATCATGCCAGTACATGCATTGACCATCGCAGAAACGGCAGGCAGATGGCAGCGGTACACCTCCTGAGTGGGTTTGAACTTGGCCCCTTTGGTCCTTTTTCTCCGAATCATGTCCGTCACTAGGGGGTGTGGTTTTCGGCGGTTTTAAAACATTTTCAGAGCTTTTAGAGACTGTGTCCTTCACATCTGGTCCCCCTTTTGCCTCGTCTTCCCAGTACCGACGCGGATGCGCGAAGTCGCAACAAGGTGTCACAAGTGTTTATGTGTAAAGTCTGTTCTAAAATCACTATAGAGAGCATTAAGTCATCCATTGAATAATGTATGAGTGGGGCGAGCGCACCACGGAATTCCGGTCGCACTGTTCGAGCCACTACTTCCAGTACCTCCTTTGTTGACATGTGAGAGTAGTACATGCACACTAAATTAATTTTCTGCAAGGCAAAAGTAGATAACAGTTTACCAAGTTTCTCTTTTTCTAAGATCTTGCGACTGCATGCTCGAAGAGACATAAATGTTTCTTGTGAAATAGCACTTGAAGGCATGGTGAAACTCCTCCCAGGTTATGCAGTAATGCGCAATACAATGCCACCATTTTCGAGCGTCACTATTTAAGCAATCTCCCACACAGTTTGGCCAGTCTTCCTCTTCCACACTGTAGCATTGTAGTCGGCTCGCGGAGTCATGTAGAAAGGCCGCAGGATCTTCTGTGGGCAGGCCTGCAAAGCCTAGCAGGGACTGAAAGCAGGCTGGCGTGGACGCCGCTGCCGCTTCAGAGAGACCACGTGGCTGTGTTGTTGATGTGGCCTGGTTGGGCATGATGCCATGCGGTCGGGTGGCCACATGGAGGAGCAGCGTGGAATGTGCTGCTGGATGGGCGAGCGGGGAAGGTCGACTAAGTGGGCTCCAGGAGTGAGCATGACAGTGGTGGCATATGCTGTTGACAGATGAAACACTCATTCCCGGGATCACACCACTCGCTCCAGTTGGTGCACTGTCGACGGGCCCTCAGTCCGCATCTGTCACAACATATGAACTTGGAGCTCCTTACCTGGCAGTAGGCTTGTTGACATCGCCCATTCTGGTTGTTTTGGTTGTTGTTAGTGGCACAAAATGTTACTGGTTTGGTTGTTGCGGATACAACAGGTGGGCGTGGTGGCTCCTGATACTGTATGCACTGGAAAAAGTTATCAGTATTGACGGTGGCAAGTTCCTGCTGCATCACGCACTTGTCGTACTACACTCGGTGGTACCGAGTGTACACAAGGGTTGCTTGGTAAGTCTGTCACACCATCACACTTTGCTGCATTTTCTAATGGTTCTCCAAAAATTGGTTGGTGCACTAGTTTGAAAGTTCACTGCGCACTTACAGCTTGTCGTGTCATGGACAGGGTCGACAGTATCCCCGACCTGACGAGGTTTCACACAATGATCACACAAATCGGCAGTTTGGCCTGTTGTGGTACACGCCATGGCCTCGGAGCACAGTTCACATTTGATTTGGTCAATATCCTCGCGCAGTTGCTGGGCTTCCACGGGGTTGTCATATTGAAAGGTGCTAGTTTGAAGTTGCACTAACATAAAAGGCTCTGGGTACGGTAGTGGGCACAAACACTTCAAGCACAGCCGTTCCACTATTCTGTTGGAGGTATGCCAGTTTATCAACCTGCTGTCGCGTCGTGGTTGGTAGGGAAACACCATTGCGCCCAGCTGATATTCGCTAAGGTCAACGAACTACCTGGGTCATGGCTGCCTCCTCTGTGCCGTACATGGGAGGAGAAACCCGCCTGAGAGGATGTAGGGGTGCTGAATCATGCACACATGCTGCCAGCTGTTGCCTCCTCGTCTCGCTCGGTGGGGTGAGAGATGGGGTGGTTGGTTCTCCTAAAAATTGCAGTATTCGGCCCCTTTACCATTGTGGAGCTGGTTGGTTGGTAGTTGCCATGATGCTGCTGGTCTTCCCATGCTGGCACGATGTTATTACTGATTGGCGTTGGCATGTCCTCCTTCAGTGTGGAAATTGGGAATTTGGGGTACAGGAATTTTTGCCAGGAATTTTGAAAGGTTGGCCAAAAGAAATACAAGGTTTCGATTGGACATGTAAACATTTCACTTGCAAAAACAAGGAAAGGTTTACATGTTGAGGTTAGGCATAAGACAGGTTTTATGTGATTAGGATTTTGACAAACATTTTAGCCCCATGGAAGACCAACATATGATGCAAGGCATGTGGCATAGGAAAAAAAAATGTGATTAAGGTTTCATGCAGGAAGGGGCCACATGGAAGGGTACCACATGACAGGTTGTCATAGTCTCAGGAGCGGGGAGAAGTGACGTTACGTTTGTGGTACAGTTATTATGGTACTTAAAAGGATGGAAAAGGGTGCCAGAGCATGTGATACACATCCAAGGGTGGGCTAATCGCCCACGTGGTTTCTCCTAAGTTAACCCTGCGCGACGAGTAGACGTCGTCGGTAATGTTGTTAAACCCTGCCTTGGCCTACCTATGAGGGTGTAGGCCCCCTCATGCACCTCTAATTATCATGCGGGACCGTTAAGTGGCCATCTCACATGTCAAAAACACCATAATGTCATGACCAGGGGTGCGGTACACCAGTGGGTAGAATACCCAAAGTTACATTATGTGGCCATTACACAGCCGATTGTGAAATAAAAACAAGAGATCACTTGCACTGATTTGTACTCACTATTTATTCCCTAATGTGAAGCACTTACTTGGTTCCAGCATTAAGGCATGCTGGCAGCTGACACTGACAAAGAGGCACATGACCTATAAAAATAATTAAGTGAATTAAACCCCCTTCACGTTTCGAGCTGGCAGGGCTGAGAACGGCACTGCCCCCGGGCTAAGCAAAGAAGTGAAGTCAATTAAGTTCCAGAATAAATAAATAATTATTGATACACTAAAGAAAAGTACAAGATTTTGGAGAGCCCAGGGGTGTGTGGCACGCATTCGTTCCCTCAGCATGTGCAGAACCAACTGGCCAAGCATGGCAGGCCTGCTCGAAAGAACACTTAGTGTATCAAAACATACACTGGCACATTTACTGGGAAAACAAATACATACAAAAACACTTTCACATCACTAAAATACAAGAACACTTAATATTATTAATTTGCATGAGCAAATTGAGTATAACAAAAAAATTGAATTGATATGACATTTGATATGCACTGTAATTTAAATATACCACGAGGCTGTCTCTTCCAGTCTGTTGTGTGTACATTGCGTTTATTTATGTTTTAGCATTTTTATTTAAATTAATGCAAAAATCGCTTGCACCCTAATGTATGGAAATTTGAGGGTAGCAGCAGGTGGCTCGCAGCGGAAGAGTCCAATCTCCCCCCCANGGGGGGTGTGCATGCTCGAATAGGTGTTTTAAACAAAGCCCGATTTTACTGGGACGCAAAAATACTGGGTTTGTTTATGTGATCAGCTTCTTGGGTCCACTGGTACTTTACTTGTGTTGACAAGAGTGATGTGAGGGGCACGATGATGATAGCAAAACCTTGAATACATTGGTGGAGCTTATTTATAAGGCCGAAAAACTAACACATTTGCTTGAATGATTTTGGCTTGTCCCATTCATTAATAAGTCTCAGGTGTTGTGCTCTAGGGTGATTTCCAGTTTCATCTACAACATCCTACTACTATTATAAATGCGAAAGTTTGGGTGTGTGTATGTTTGTTACCACTCAGCTCCATTATGGCTGAACGGATTTTGATGAAATTCGGTATGTAGGTATTTTAGGTACTTGTCCAAAAATTACTGAACATTTTACACACTTACAATACATGCACAATACACGCATGGTGACGTAAACACTTAATAAAAGCAATACACGAGGTGTTTTGTGAAAACTGTAACCACTGTCTCCCCCTCGCTGAATTCATTTCCCCGGCGGTATTCTCACTGGGCTCGTATCTTGGCAGTATTGCTCGGCCCGAATTATCACACCCTCAAAATATCTCTCTTGAGGGCATGAAAGCGGGTTGGTAACCTGACTATGGCAGTTTCCAGGTGGTCGCATAGGGCTGGTGCACTCTGGTGCACGTCGCCAGTGTAGGAGTTCACTACACTACCGTGGCTGCTCACGACTCAGGATTAGGAAGCCTCTTTGCGGTCTCTGCTTAGAACAGTTGTTAATTAGTTACATTTTTTAGAATTTTATTCCCAAATTATTTTTAACTCATTTAGTGTGCTAACTTTTTTATGTACATATTTAACTGTTTTATATTGCACTTCATGGGTATGGCATGTTTGACTGTTTCCTTCATAATCCTATGTCATTTACAGTTGTGTTTGTGCTCTTCAAAGTGTATAAAATTTTTTTATGTTAAATGTTTAGATAACCTACTTGAGAGACAATATTTCGTCGGCTTGTATATATGTATAGCTACAACTGAACTAATGGCTCAGTTGATATTTGGACTGCGAAGAGGGAACATCCTCTCGACCCAAAATGGAATGTATTCCATAAAATAGTTTGTAATATTTATGTGAGAATTTTTTTTCTAAAAACAGCAATGCTTGACTGTATGAAACAAGATGTGCTCAGAATGGGAAGCATAATACTTTTGCATGTTAAAAATACAAATCGCAGTTTGGTCGTCATAGAAACTTGAAAAGGCATCTAGTAACATGTACCAGTCTCCCTTCACTGCCTGCTAAGTGATATCTGACAACACTGCATCGGATTTATATTAGGATCGTAACTGAGGTGACATTCTCTAGTGAATCATCGAAGCAGACAACTTCATCTGTGAATGCCATGGGCAGTTCGTTGCTTTTATCAGGACTTTCATGCAGCTACTGCAACAAGACTTTCGCAAATGCTAATGAAGCTCGAAGACATGAAAAGAATGCACATGCAAGGAGTACCATCAGCATGACATATCGATGTGAGATGTGCTCGAAACAGTTTGTGAGCGCCGAGAGATAAAGAGGCATCTAACACAGTGTGAATGAGTTGCACCATTTTCTGAGGTTGACAGAGCAGTCCACCCTTAATTTTTACAGTTTACAGCGAAGGAAGGCTGGTCCCCGTGCAAATTCGACCCACGAATAAGAAGCTACACCTACCACTTCGTCCAACTGCGCATCGCATCCTAAGAAAGCAGATGTTAGATGAAGCAGATATTAGCTGAAGAAATAAGCAGCCAGGATTTTTTTCAAAACACATGTTGCTCCAAATCTGTCAACTTCGTCGAAAGATGTTCATCATTTATGATGTGTATGAAACAAAATTTAATATATCAACTTACAGAGGAGGTGGAGACGTACAGTGCTCTGAAATGTAATATATGGTTGGAATGTAGCTTTAGTAAACCAGAAACATACAAGGATGAGCACAAAAAGAAAGCATTCAAGACCTCGAATGCACATGTGTATAATATGCGTGACATCGAAGCTAGCGTAAAAAAAATAAAGAAGGTATGCAGTGAGGAAGAAGAAATTGTATTGCAGGACTCTGGCTGGACACTCGATTCGGTTGATCATCTGCAGCTTAGATCAAATGGGTTCAGTTCACTCAAAACATAGAAGCTATATTGGTATCTTCATCGTCGATGCCGATTGCCCACATTTTAAAAATATCCACAATTCGTGGTATCACAATTTACATCCGCTTTTCACAAAGTGTATATGCACAAGGGGACCTAGGCATGTGAGAAGCCTATGGATCGGTGATAGTCATGTATTTGAGGAGCCTACTATTCCAAGAAGTTTATATCTGTTCTGCGGCAACCTCCATCATCGCTGTGATCGACAACATTAACATCGTTTCGTACTTATACCCACCACATTGCGAATACCTACGACGAGTACGAATGCTGCACTTGCCAACTCATCACTGGGTCAGTGTAGTGCATGCACCATCGCTTCCCATGGTGCACCACAACACCTGCATGACATCATCTGCGGGTATATAGGCAGCTGGGCTCGAGTTAAGGAGCTCAGTTTGATAGTGGCCGAGGTAAAAGGTAGATGGTCGCAGCAGATAATAGTAACTGACACGAATATTATGGAGATTAAAGTCATGGTTCCAGCAGAAACAGTAGTGCTATCGACTGAGGTTGGTACGGTGCCATAGACTTTTTCGGTGAGACATCTTTGCCATTTTCGACAGAGTCGACTGCATCTTCGGACGAAATGACAGCACAATTTCTTACTGCAATATTTGTTTCTTCGGCTGTACCATCCTGTTATTTGGCTGCCCCATCTCCAGCAAAGTCCGGGTCGTCGGCTGTATCAACTCTGTGACAGAAAACGTAGCCATGCATCTACTTGGCAAGGAATTTTCGCACCAACACATCGCACAACAGCATGAAATTCATGGCTGTATTAACTATCCTAACCGCATTAAATATCTGTGCATATGGCGTGGGTTGCTGTTTTACCGCAACAATATCTATTACAAAAATGTAAAGTCAAGTTAAGTTAAACTGCAGGACTCATCGATGTTTCGGTGCCAGTTCTGCAACAGAGAGTTCATATGGTCTCCGTCGGCGATGTGATGGACAGTGATTTTGATTCCATGGCACCTCTGCCCCAATCTGCAGCGACCAGTAGGAACGATGAGCCTGCCGACTAATCATCAGGTGCAACATATCTTTCGACGAAGAAATCTCCATCCCTAATTCCTGCTCCTTCTGACGTGACGACAGCCAAACAATCTGGGCCCACAAGTGTATCATCTAGAGAACTTTCAGTGGCATATCATTGTCGATTCTGCAGCAAGGGCTTTGTCATCAAGCTTACTGCACAGCAGTACGAATTTCATGAGTGCGTAAATAGTTGGTTTCATGTTTAACAAATTAGAACTGAAGATGATGTGTAGAAGGCTGCAGATTTCATGCATATGAACATAAATAATTTTGTAGTAATGCATTTTAATAAATTACATTTTTTAAAAATAATTTGTTTATTAATTTAAGTATATATCATTTTCACCCCATTATAAACTGACTTCGTTAAAAAAACTGTATGATGCAAATATGATTTTTTTTTAAATTAAGCTCACCACTATGTCTATCGATATCTTATCGGAGCTAAAAATGATGCCTGCAAACAGATTTCAAGAGCCTGGCCTTATGAGTTCACAAATTATATTCATCTATGCCTAATTATTTGCACGCTTACATTCCAACTTGTGAAAATGTGGTTTGCTACATAATTATTACAAACAAACACAAAATCTTTAATTTGGGCATAGGCAGATAATCTGATTTTAGATTCAGGCCCGACAAAAAATACGAGTTCTATGATATGTCGCTAGCTTGGTTAATTCATAATTATTATATCCTACTGACAGCTCAATGTGGCTGACTGAGAAGTCAGTCAGCCACTTTGAGCAGTCTCTCACCGACATGGAGTAGCAAGTATTTACTCACCCCCCTTTTTTTTTTTTGGCATTTTTTGGTGACTAGAAGAGAAAAAGGGTAATTTTGGGGGTGAAATTAGCAATTTCGAAAGTCTTATGGGCGATTTTGTTAGGGGAAAACGGGTCATTTTGAACTCCTGCCTGTGATGTTAACCATGATGGTGGACAAATCCTACCACCTACTCCATCCATCCATGTTATAGGATCCTCATTTCATAACTACTTACTGGATCATAAATAGGGAACATTGTTTTTTCACAAGAGCACGAAAGACGAGTTTGGTGCCTTCTGTAGTAAAAATAAGCCGCAGTTGCACTGAAGCTTTTTTACTGAGCTATACTACCTCTTGCTGTTTCTCACACGATATAGGCCTCGTGTTGTTATGATTGCAATGTAGGTTTTTATGTGACTGCAACAGAAATGAATCTGTTATGCACATACATTCACACTACAAGTAGTGTACATATAATATATAACAATTGCATTTGAAGTAAAAATATGTATATTACATTATCATAAATTATGGAAGATTGTTCGTTCACAATATCCTGAATGACAAGTTTGGAGCTTCTGTATTGAGAATAAGGTGCAGTCGTGCCGAAGATGTTATACTGTGTTACACTACCTCCTGCTGTTTCTCATGCGATATATGTTTATTGTATTTAGCACAAAAAGTTATGTTTTTCTCGAATCATAAAATTGTCACTTTGGTCGTTTTCAATGGCCAGAGTGGCAAGTTTGGTTGTCTGTAAAAGAAGAACAGACTATAGGAGAAATGAATCTGATATACGGATATATAAACACTATAAATATTATCAATATGCTGCACAATTTTTTTTATATTAAA
>NQII01000017.1:1420520-1491047 GCA_002778355.1 Clitarchus hookeri
ATCTACTTATATATATATATATATATATATATATATATATATATATATATATGACTATTACAAGATCCTAAATATTGCACTTTGTTCGTTGTCATAGATATGATTGGCTAATTTGGCGCCCTCTGTATTGAGTATAAGCAGCAGACACTCCAAAACTGTTATACTGCGATATACTACCTCATGCAGTTTCTCCCGCGATGTAGGTTTATTTTGTTTAGCATACAAAGTTATATTTTTATCCGATAGTAAATTGTCCCTTTGGTCGTTTTCAATGTCTTGAGTTGCAAGTTTGGCCGTCTGTAAAATAAGAACTTACTATAGGAGAAATAAACCTGATATGAACATATATATCTACTGCAGGTATTATCCACACTACATACAAAAATATCCTTTAAATGTGTAAATATGATAATTACAAAATCATATTATATCGCACTTTGTTCGTCTACAAAAGTACAAACGACAAGTTTGGCGCCTTCTGTAGCGAGTACAAGCAACAATCGCACAGAAGCTTGTATACTACGATACACTACCACCTCCTGTTTTCGAGGTGATATGGGTTTGTTGTTGTCACAATTGAAATTTAGGTTTTTATAAGACTATGAAACTGTTACTTTGGTTTTTTCAAAGGCCAGATTGGCAAGTTTGGCAGCCTGTATAAGAAGAACAGACTATAGGAGTAATTAATCTGATAAACGCTTTTATGAACACTACAAGTGTTATCAATATTTCAGATTAAAGCGTAATGATGATCAATACAAGATCATAAATATGGCACTTTGTTCGTTCTCACAATCATGAATGACAACTTTGGTGTCTTCTGTAGTGAGTATAAGCAACAATCGCACCGAAGCTGTTATATTGCGATATACTACCACCGGCTGTTTCTGAGGTGATATTCTTCTCTTGTTGTTACAATTGAAATTTATGTTTCTATCCAATCACAAATGTGTCACTTTGGTCGTTTTTAATGACCAGAGTGGCAAGTTTGGCAGCATGTAAAAGGAGAACAGGCTATAGGAGAAATGAATCTGACATACACATAGATAAATAATACAAGTATTATTAATATTATATAAAAATTTAATTTTTGAGTGGAAGTATGATAATAACAGGCTCATATATGACACTTTATTCGTTCACAAAGTCTCGAATGACAAATTTGGCGCCTGTTTTGGTGCTAGTGTCTGAATTCCGCACGTAATGCTAGTGATTTCACGCACGCGCTGTTTTTTGTCGATTAAGCGGTTATTACACTGAGTGTGTAGCTTCCTGTGCACTTTTGGCTGGCTATTGCTTTTTCACTGTGCGCGCGCGGCTTATTGTCGATATGCAGTTGTTACAGCGAATGTGTGGCTTCCCGTGCGTGCTTGGATGCCTAGTGCTTTCTCGCAGGGGTTAGTTGTTACTTGCATCGCGTGGTGAGTCATAACATGGAGATGGGATTTGAAGCTAACTTCACCTCAGTTAAAAAATCCTACCATCAGCAAGTGAAAGGCGACATCCACCTTCAGTATTTGTATTGCCCCTTGCAAGTTCTCGTGGAGAAAATGGTTACAACACTGTACTCTTATTAAGATGTCAAAGTACCTAATTTCTCTAAACCTTAAACTATCTCGAATCCTATCATCACATGGAGGTACTGCAAACGAACCTTAATTTCCACTTTCAAATTATTCACACTATGCATGCCCATATGCTTTCATGTGTGAGGAAACTGATATTGAATGTGTGCTCTGTTTACACAGACATAATGTACAACCTGAAGTTTTGAGGCAGCATTTTCCTGAACAACGTCATAATTTTGCATATTATCTTGGTTCCCCTTTTCACCTGACACAACTATTTTTGCATACTTAGTAACATTTTTTCCTTCCCACATTTCTTAAATTTGTCTTTTGAATTTTTATTTAAAAAAAACAATTTGTCAGTTGTGTGATTCTTTCTCCCACACAAACTACATTTTCCTCGAACCTCAAACAATTAATTATGGCAATCTCCTAAGTATTCGTGTTAAGCCAAACCTAGCACAATGTATTTTAATTGATAGCTGTGTGGCTGTAGCTGGGAGCCATCCACTCGACTCGGAGGTGCTTGGCAGTCCTTTGATAGACTCGGGAGGGTGCTCGGCAGTCTTCAGCTTGACTCGGAAGCATTTGAATCGGGATTTTCAAATGTACCCGTAGGTGCTGAGCAGTTATGACCACTAAACCTATATGCATTCCCATACAGGTCGACAAGCTGGTAGTCATATTTGATTTATAGGCATAGGGTATGCCAAATGAAAAATCTGTATACAATATGGACCAAAATTCATGTGCCAAACTCCAGGAGGTGATTCCTTGTGTAAAATAAGGTGGGGTATACATTGACAACACTATCTTGTGGTGAATATTAAGGGATGTACATGGTGTTGAAAATATAATTTAAAATACATACATTTAATATTGCAGGAAGTACTTGAGATGGAGCGACCAAAATCGTAATGGTGTTTCACGAATCGGTGATTGTAAATCTTTGTAAAGTTGGTTGGTCAAATAGTCCCCATTCCTTCCATAAGTAGGGGTAGTCTCCCTATTTTTGCTGGTATGGCACATACAGAAGCAAATGCGAGGAGATCTTCCTCACTAGCCACAGGCATCACGTAGACCAGGAAGTTGACATGACCTCATAAAAATAAATCCAGTGGAGTCAGGTCTGGAGATCGGGCCAGCCAATGGATGGGCCTACTTCTGCCAATACAGCAGCCTGGAAATGTGACATCAAGATGGTGATGTAAGTCAGCAGGAAAATGTGGCAGTACCCCATTATGTTGAAATCACATTTTGTGGCGAATGGCAAGAGGTACTTTCAGCAACTTCGGCAATACTTCCTGCAGGAAATTCAGGTCGCAGGCACCATTGAGGCAGTCGGGTAGCAAATAAGGCCCCAACAAGTAAGTTTTGACAATGCTGGCCCAAACGTTAACACCGTAGTGCAATTGGTTGCACATGGGTTGCATATGGTGGGGATTAGCAGGTGCCCATGCTTGGCTGTTTCTCCTGTTCAAGATTCCATCCCTGGTGAAATTGGCCTCATCTGTGAAAAGCACAGTAGATGTGAAGTTTGGACGCACATTGTTTTATTGGTGGAACCATTAGGAGAATGTAACACTTGGCACGTAATCACATTTACAATGAATGTGGACCTTCCTCACTTGGTAGGGGTGCATACAGTTCTTGTGAAAACTAGCAAGATCGTTGAATGGCTAACAGCCACACCATGACGAAAAGCCCATTAGCTAACAGACGGTTCCTGCTGCTGACACATTTTGGGGTGGTCACAGAGTCCGACAGGTGAAATTGAAATTTTCAGAGCATGCCAGCTAACCAGTAAAGGTAATCTGCTAGTGTTAGTTAGCACGAGACACTTGAGGTGGGCCATGGTCGAAAAGCCCATACCAAATAACCCTGTGCCCTGTGTCTTATTATGTCGCACGTGATGGCTGACGTAGTCAAGTATAGTTAGATGACTAAATGTACATGCACTTACCGGACTGGGGTATTGTGGCTCCCCAGCACACCATTCCAATACACAAACATTGAGCACTTCAAAAAAGAAAATACACTGACTTATGTAAAGTAGATAAGACGCAGATGATGGGTGACTAAGAGAGGCCATCCCAGTAAAGCAGGAATAACGTACACACAATATTTGTTTCAAAACATGAGATGTATTGCAGAGATCAAAATGAGGTGTGGTACAATCACTAATGTGGGTGCGAGGAACAAGGCCCCTCACTGGTCTATGCCGCAGTAGACAAATGTGTTGTGCGGATGCTTGACAAAAACCTTAAAATTAAATCATGTTGGAGAGGCTTATGTATGTATACTCCAGAAGGGAGGTGAACTCGTGGGTGCACAATTTAAGGAAAAAAGTTCCGGTACGAAATTAAGTCAATGCATGTATCATGACTGGTGCACAAATATTGCTTCACCTCCGGGCCATGTGACGTGTACCTGCTCTGATGCCCGCTATCGCTAGGCTGAAGAGGGGTTGGTGAGGCGTTGGTAATGTAGCTGCCACCATGTGACAAAATCATAATTCTCTTGAAGAAAAATAAGATGAATGAAATGCTAATACATAACAAATTAGGTAAACACTACTGATGTTAGAAAAAATGATAAAAATTGTGAAACAATAATTTTAATAAGAAATTTAGTCAGTTTCTTTTCCATCATCTGAAAGAAAGGATATGCAAAAAAACCTTTACATGCCGAACAGATGGCTCTCTAATAATTGAAATGTCATTTTAATTAATATTTAAATTATGTAAAATTTTACAAAGAATATTATTGTGCCTCAATTTGGGTCGCATCGCATCATTTTAACTAATAATTAATGGCACTTGCTAAAGACATCAGTTGTAACTGGAATGTCTGTTTGTTAATAGATAAGCAATCCACTTGTTTGTTTTGTAAAATGTTACATGCTCTCTGAGATCTCATGACCACTTCGTCGGTGCTTCACATATGCATTGAGGCAGTGGCCATGAAGGGAAATTGCTACATATATTTGTGGAAGCGTCTTAATAATTGTAGCATTTCGGTTAGGACACTTAATTGCATCTGTATGGAGTTACGCTCTGTGACACTGTTCGTCTTTACACTCACTTGAAACTTACGTCTTGGGCACGCGGCCTTCAGTCCTGCTGCGCACACTCTGTGTGCAATGAGAATAGATGGTGCGAAAGGGTCGACAAGAGCTCTAGGGGATGATAAGGACAGCTTCACATGCGCCCCGCCCACCTTCAGGAGCCTATTCGACCCCATGTGCACCAGAGCGGCCCACGCCAGGGGTGTAGCTGCAGCTGGTAGTGGTAATTTGTGGGGTTGGTATGCCGGCATCGCGGCATCTTGGCGGCTCGACGATGGTGCTGGAGTTGCAGTGGTGTACTGCTCTCCCAGCAACAGTATCTCTGTGGGATGTGCCGGCAGCACTGTGGATGGTAGGGCGAGACGTTGGTAGGATCGCTGCAGTAGTCGCCGCTATCCTATGGTGTCCTGTGGGTTGGTGCTGTTATGGGTCAACCTTTCTTATCCCCACCCCCTGCAACCTGTCCTTTATCGGGCATATATATGCTGGGCACTGGAACAGGAAAAGAGTGGTGTGGTGTAGCCGCAATACTGGTGATGGGCGGCAAAGATGACGTGCTGACTGGTTAGTCACCCCAGACCTCCTCGATGGCTGACACAGCTACCCTTTCAGTCGTCGGGAAGCCGGTCAAAGGTGAAGTCACAAGAGGACTGGGTGATGTCTGCTGATAGTGGATTGACAGCTGTAACACAGTGCTGGCTGGCAGCAGAGGTGCTGCAGGTTAACTCCCCAGTTGGCCTCAATCACAGCTACCGAACACATGCTGGCCGGATGGCCGCCAGGTATTGGTGTGGTTGAAGGCTGTGGGTTGACAGTTGGTATAGGAATTCGCAGCATGCCGGTGCACAAGGGCTGTATCATGCTGAAGAGTAGTAACATAGTGAATGGTGCATAATTACTGCGAAAGCCTGGTCAGCTTCACATCATCTATTTCTTTTGCTGCTCCTCTGTTGGGTGGAAATATGCCAGGGGTCAACAGGTTGAAAAGCAGTAGTGATTCTGGTGCCGGTGTTTGAAGAAAATGGGCCAGGATATCTAGCACATCCTCTTCTCCTTCCCTATCCCTATTGGGCATCTGGACACCAGGTGTCGAGTGAGTGGCTGACGTGTCCTGTGTCATGCTGGTCGCGTGTCCTGAATGTGCAGACTCGTAATATGCCCTTCATCTTCGGGCCCTGCTCAATCACTAGTGGGTGGCTGTGCACCAGGCATCGAAGTGGGTCATCAGTTGTTGGGGGGAGGGGGGGGGGCAAGGTAAGATTGTCGTGTAGGAGAAAGAGGTGTTGCCACATCGTCAACTCCATTGCCTGTCGCCATTATGTCACGATATAGCTTCATTGTGTACTTGGTGCTGAGTTGGACAGAGTAGGTGCTTTATCCTAGTCTTGATATGAGGAGATACGGCCCAGTCAATTTCGCAGCTAGGCCACACAAATGTTTTTACTGCCGATGAATTGCGAGTGTTCGCGAATGTTCACATATTCACCGAGCTGTAGTTCCTTTGGTTGGAGTTGAGTGGTTGGAAACTATGTGTGAATATAACATTGTTGTTCTTCACGCATGTGCTGGACAATTTCGAGGCATTTTATGAGTCCGTTAGTGACATTTTCTGGTTTATTTGGTGAGCAAGCTAGCTCTCCAGTGTGAACTAGATTGTATCCCTGCAGGATTACCACAGGTTGTTTTTCTTGTAGCTGCATTCATGCATGTGGACAGACAGTTCAAAGCAGCTAGTAGGTAATGTGGCCAGATGGCGTGATATTTCCCATGCACATTATGAGTTGGATTGTCAAGTCTTGCTTCCTCTGCTTAGTGGGCTTGGCCCTTGGATTGTAGTGGTCAGTGGTATGGCGCTAGGATTTCCATAATTCGCACAAGTTCTGTAATCGGTGCCAAATAGACTGGGTGCCATTTTCGGTAAGGAGCACCCAGGGAAAACCCCTTTGAGTGAAGGTCTCTGTATCAAAGATTTTGCCGATGTTGTGCACATGTGCACTGCTGACAACGTAGGCCTCTGTCCAATATGAGAAAAGTTCCATGACCACTATAACAAAGTGCTTGCCATGCACACTGCATGGATATGGTCCCATCAGGTCCAATGCCACTGTGTCAAATGGTTCGGTTGGTATGTGTGGTTTTTATTTTTGTGTGTAATCTGGGCAGAGAGCCTTAGAAATGTTGCAAATCATGCAATATTTTATGTAATGCCATGTCTCTGGGTAATACAAGGCCAGTGGTATTTAGTGGAAAGTTGATGTTGGGTTTTGCTCCGTGCAATGATGGCCAGGAAGCTGGTCGTTGTGTGCATAAACAAACATCGCTTTATGGGCAACAGCTGGGACACATGCATTCCTTTCGTTGTTGTCACCTGGTGGAAGAACTTCAAGGCGATCGTCCAAAACTCGCCAATTTTTCAGAATACGTTGCGCACACTCATGGTGCTATCATGCTGCATCATGAGCTGTTTGTTGTGCCTACACGACTTGTAAATTCAGCTGTTCTGCAGTGATTTTTTGCATTTGAGTTTGTAATGATCTTAATCTGGTTCAAGTGTGGTGGCGTGTTTTCGGTACTGAACTCTGGGTTATTGACAGGTGGCAACATTGCTTCCTACTCGTCAGGATCGTTTTCACACATGTCTGGTTCTGGGGAGCATAAGAGCATGTCTTCTAACTCATTTTCTATGGCCATTGCCATTATACCATGCATAAGCATAGACTAGCATGTTTGCTCCTGGGTTCACACATATTGTGTATCCATACTAAAAATCGGTGTAAGCCATGACAACCAAACATTTGCATTCATTCACGTCATATCGACACTTTATGGGGCCGAATTTTGAGCTCCTGTAGTCGATGATGAATCGTTTGCTTTCGTCGCCCAGTTGAAATAGGACAGCTCCTAACCCTTCCTGACTTGCATCAATTGGCAAATACAGGTGCTTCGTGGGGTCTAGGCGAGAGAGAGATTATCACTGATTAACTGGTGCATAATTACTGCGAAAGCCTGGTCAGCTTTTGGGGTCCACTGGTACTTTACTTTGGTTGACAAGAGTGATGTGAGGGGCATGGTGATGATAGCAAAACCTTGAATAAATTGGCGGAGCTTATTTATAAGGCCGAAAAACTTACACATTTGCTTGAATGATTTGGGTGGGTCCCATTAATCAATAAGTCTCGGGTGTTTTGCACTAGGGTAATTTCCAGTTTCATCTACAACATCCTACTACTATTATAAATGCAAAAGTCTGTGTGTGTGTGTATGTTTGTTACCACTCAGCTACTGAATGGCTGAAAGGATTTTGCTGAAATTCGGTATGTAGTTATTTTAGGTACTGGAATAGGACATAAGATACTTTTTATCCCCGTAAATTGTAAGGGTCCTGTGGAATAACAACAAAAAATAATTCTGCAATGGCTTGGAATGTGACCGAGCTTAGCTCCATACTGGCAGAATGGATTTCGATGAAATTTGGAATGTAGGTAGTTTAGGTCCTGGAATAGGACATAGGATACTCTTTATCCTGAAAAAATGTACGTTTCCTGGGAAAAAAAATAACAAAACCTAATTCTGCAATGGCTAGGAACATGACCGAAATTTTTTTTTCCTGTGGTGTCAGAGTTTATCAGGCCGCCCAAGGACCTCTAAAATTGCTTAACGACTGCTATCAATTGATAACAACCGGGACCGAATATTTAAAGTGACCTCTGAAGTCTGGAAGCGCTCAGATGTTATGGGACTAAATGGTCACCCATTCAAATGTTCGCAGCTGGGAACATTTCTTAACTTTTGTAATCGATTAAGATCCCTCAGCCAAGCGCAAAAAGTAGTACCTAGGTACACTTATTTCTAAAGCTACAACTTGATAAAACTCATGTTTGGATTTTCATACATCGACGCTGGAAAGCGGAAATGTGGTAACTATGCGATTGTTGCACAGATACACTCCAAAAACAATTCCTTACTTCTTGGCTATCGGGTAAAAAATATATCCTTCCTTTTGGGATTCTGTAATCAGTTAAAAACCTAGGCCAACCTGGTATAATGTTATAATTCTGTTTTCACATAAATAAATTTGCGCAGGTGACAGTTGAGATTGAAAAATGTACGGCCACTAATACTGACTGTTCTAGATACTCCTTCTAGCTGTTTGATCATACCACTGTGTCATCTAGATAGGTGGTGACGAACTTCCCAACGTAGCCATTGAGTATATGTACCGTCATGGATTGAAAATTAGCTGGTGGCCACTTAAGACCAAAAAGCAAAGCACAGAATTGATACCTCCTGTGGGTGGCAATGTGAAGGCGGTTTTATGGTGGTCGTTAAATGCGACTGGGACTTTCCAGTAGCCAGAATGGAGGTCAAAGGATTACACGATTTCAGAACCAAACAAAGTGAGTAGAGTATTTATATTTATTACTGGAGGAGCTGAGCATTTTAAATCGTATTTACTGGACAGAAATACACATAACCTCCATATTCCATCTTTTTGGGGGCCAGTATTACAGCTGAATGTAGTTACTTTCAGAGGGCTCAATATCACAATCAAGTAACAATTCACTAACTTAAGTGTCAATGATGTTGCGGTGGTTTGCTGTGTAGTCTCTGGACGGTGTGAACAGTGGTTCCTCGTGACTGGTTGGGCAAGAATGCCCCGCAATGCTGGTGCAATGAAGTGGGTCCCCACATGTAAACACATCACTTCTTTCTTGGTATGGCACTTTGAAATTTCACGGGTAAGACAGAGTCTAATTTATGTCAAGAACTGTAAGCTGATGGTAACCTAGGTGGTAAACAGTTTTTCGTCACATCTTGCCATACCATGTGGTCATGTTAAATCTCAAAGCAGCTTCTTGGTCAATGAGCCACGGTAGTTCCAGTATAAGATATCATCTTAGGCCACGTGTAACTAGAATGGGAACATGCATGACCTTGTGTCTGATAACTACTGTTGCCGTAGTTGTCCCTCGCATCGCGTTTCGTGTGGTTGCCAGTTATGGCTGAGTCTCACTGGGTGAAATGTTAAGACAAGCAGGCCTGGCACTGAAATTGAGCCTTGTGAAATTTTGACAACTCGACTGCAGTCGCAGGCGAAGTGACATTTACTGCCGCACCCGTGACAAATAGCAATGTCCCCAGAGGAATGTCCGCACTTTCGAAAGTCGCACACATCTGTGGTGGCACGGGGTTTAGTTGCAGCATAGTCCGCAGATGGCTTGATGTCTACACAAGTCAGTCCTTAGGTGATGCTACACTGAATACATATGAACTGTCCAGCATGCACACCTATACATTCTGCAATGCTGAGTGTTTCCATAAGGTAGTCCCTCAGACAGTGCATAGAGGACATCAGGTGACACCTTGGTTCATCGCACTGGCCCTGGTTTCTGAGGATACGTGTGTTTATCTAGCGGGCCAAGTAATGTGTGTTAATGTGGCATATGTTGACATAGGAAGGCAATGGTAAATGTTCGCTGATAGATCGTATTTTGCGAAGGGATATTTGTCTTTTGCCTAACATCAAATTAAACTATGGTCTATGGGCAAACAATCCATCCCGAAACCATTCACATGCGCGGGTGCATGGAAAATTTTTGCAGGGTCTATGGCCTATTTGCTCGCGTGGGTGACCTGCATGTGTGGACAGCTATTCCGGCGACTGTAGTAGCAGTGGGTACATGTGTGAGACATGCTTGCTCTCCCTCCCCTACAGTGGATGACTCGGCTGACCAAAGGGCTGCTTGCCAGCAGCGGAATACGTAGTATGGTCGCTTCCTTTGTCCCCAGTATGCAGTGCCAAGATGGTGGGGTTTTCGCTTCCCGCATGCACCAACAGCGACAATGGTGTCTCCAGGAACGGTCACTGTCATCGCTTACTCAAAACATAATTCCCTCGAATAAAAATAAAATGAATGAGATGCGAATACATAACATTTTGTGAGACATCACTCTTATATGTATTGTGTCAAACACTGTTGATGTTGATGTTAAAAAGAATTATACATATTGTGTAGCAAAATTTTTTATAAGAAAGGTAATCTGTGTCAAATATTCTTTCCATCAACCGAAAAGAAAGCATATGCGAAAAACCCTTTTACATGCCGAACAAATGATTCTGTAATAATTAAAATTACATTTTAATAAAAAAATAAATTATGTGAAATTTTGCAAGGAATTTTTTTGTGCCTCGTTTGGGCTTGGTGTCCCACTGCTAGAGTCAAAATACATCACTTTTATAAATTATTAATGGCACTTGCTAAAGACGTTAATTGTAACTGGACTGTCTGCTTATTAATAGAAAATCAATCCACTAGTTCGTTTTGTGAAATCTTACGTTGTTTCTGAGATCTCATGACCACGTGGTCAGGGCTTTACGTGTTAACTGCAATGGTGGACATGAGGGGAAATTGCCACATTCATTTGTGGAAGTGCCTTAATTATTGTAGCTAATTGTATCATAGTGATTAGGCTGTTTAATTATGTCAGTTTGGAGTTACACCCTGTTGCACTGTTCGTCTCTACAATTATTTGAAACGTACGTCTTGAGTGCGAGGCCTTCGTTCATGCTGTGCACAGCAAGTGTGCTGCGAGAATTAGTCCCTATCTGGGTTGGTAGATTGTGAATAAGGGTCTGCAAGGGCTCTGGGGGAAACCGCTGACAGCGTCAAATGCCCCTACCCTTTACGCGCCCTTTAGACCACACATGCAGTTGGTGTATACAGTATGTGGTAGAAGGGCGGCACAATCCGGGGGTTTGGCCGCAGCTGGTAGTGGTGGTTGGCAACATCGGGGCATCGCCATCGCAGCATCTCGGTAGCTCGTCTAATGGTGCTGTTGTTGCACTGCCATGGTGTTCTCACAGCAATGGTATTGCTGTGGGAGGTGCTGATGTTGCTGCAGATGGTACGGCAGGATGCCGGGTGCATCACTACCGTAGTCGTTGCTGTCCCATGGTGTCCTGGTGCTGGTGTGGGACAAACACACTTATCCCTGCCCCGTGTCACCTGTCCCATATTGGGCGTACAGATGCTAGGCATCGTTGCAGGTAGGAGATGGTGTGGTGTAGCCGCAATACTGGTTATTCGTGGCAAAGGTATCCTGCTGACTGGTTAGTCACTCCAGACCTCCTCGATGGCTTACAAAGTTTCAATATCGGGTGCAGGGATTCCAGGCGAGGGTGCAGTCACAAGAGGACTGAGCGACATCTGCTGAGTGTATAAGGGCGGCCGTAACACAGAGTTTGGGAGGCAGAGGTTCTGCAGGTGAAATCCCCTAGTTGTCCTCAATCGCTGCCACCGACCCCATTCTGTGTGGCTGGGTGCCAGGCGTTGGTGTGATTGAAGACCGTGGGTTAAGAGTTGTTGTAAGCACTCGTGGCATGCCAGTGTACGTGGGATGTACTGCACTGGAGGGCGTTAACAGAGAAGAAGGTTCGCAGCACCACACGTGTTCTATTTCTTCTGCCACTCATCTGTTGGGAGTAAGGATAACAGACCGCGACGGGCTGTAAAGCAGTGGTGGTTTCGGTGCTGGTGGTTGAATAAAATGGGCCAGAATAACTCGGGTGTAGTCTTCCCCTCCCCTAACACTACTTGGTGTCTGGATGCCAGGCATCATGTGAGTGGCTGATGTGTCCTGTGACACTGCTGGTCACGTGTCCTGCCTGTGCAGGCTCGTACTAGGCCCTTCTTCCTTGGGCCCTGCTCGATTTCTATTGGGTAGCTGTTCACCGGGCATTGAAGCTGGGACCTCAATCATTGGGGGGACATGGTAAGATTGTTGCATAGGGGAAGGGGGAGGTGGTACATCTTCCACTCCATCGCCTGTCGCGCTAATGTCGTCACGATGTAGCTTCATTGTGTACTTGGTGCTGAGTTGGACATAGTAGATGCTTTCTCCCAGTATTGCTGTGATAGGATATGTCCTACTTCATTTCGCAGCTTGATCAACACAACAGTTTTTACTGCCGATAGATTGCGGGTGTTCGTGAATATACACATTTTCCCTGAGTTGTTGACCCTTTGTTTGGCGCTAAATGGTTGGAAGCTACGTTCAAATATACATATTTTTTTGTTCACACATGTGCTGGACAGTTACGCAGCATTGTACCTGTCAGTTGGTGTCTTTTTCTGGTTTGTTTGGTGGGCAAACTAGCTCTCCAGGACGAGTTAGATTGTGTCCCTGCAGAATTACAGCTGGTGTATTTCCTGTAGCTGGTTTTTGCATGTGCACAGACAGAACAAAGCAGCCAGTAGGGGATGTGGCCAGGTGGTGTAATATTTTCCCATGTGCAATCTGAGCTGGATGGCCAAGTCTTGGTTCTTCCATTCAGTGGGGTTGGCTTCTGGATTGTAGTGGGCCATGGTATGGCGATCGGATTTCCATCATTCACGCAAGTTCTGCCATTGGTGCCCCATAAACTGTGTGCAGTTTTCCATAAGGAGTACCAGGGGAAACCCCACGATGGAATATCTCTGTTTCCAAGACTATGGCGATGTTGTTCATCCATGCACTGTGGACAGGGCAGGCATCTGTCCAATGTGAGAAATGTTCCGTGACCACTATAACAAGGCACTTGCCCAGCGCAATATGTGGATATGGTCCCATGATGTCCAATGCTACTGTGTCAAACAGTTCGGTTGGTAGTTGTGGTTATTGTTGTTGTATGTACTTTGGGCAGCGAGCCTTAAACATGTTGCAAATCCTGCACTGTTTTACATAATGGTGTTTCTCATGGGTATTTGTTTTAATTTGTTTTTGCTATGCACCATGATGGCAAGGATTCTGGTCGTCGCATACATAAACAAGCATCCCTTGGCAGGCAACAGCTGGGACACATCTTCCAGTCGTTGTTGTCACCTAGCAGAAGAACTTCAAGGCGATCGTCCAAAGATAGCCAGTTTTTCAGAACACATTGCGTACACTCATGGTGCCATCATGGTGCACCAGGAGCTGATTATTGTGCATGCTCGATGTGTGCATTCAGCTGTTGTTCAGTGATTTTTACATTTTAGTTTGTATTGATCTTAATTTGGTTCAAATATGGTACTGAACTCTTGGTTATTGGCATGTGGCAACATTGCTTCCAACTCGTTCGGGTTGTCTTCGTACACGTCTTTTCTAGGGAGCATAAAAGTATGTCTGCTAACTCATTTTCTATGCCCGATTCATGACCTACAATAAATTCATAGGCCTGCATAAGCATGGACCAGAATGTTAGTTTGCTCCTGGAATCACACATTTTGTGTATCCATACAAAAAATGGTTATCATTGAGGGGACTGAATTAATTGTGTTCCAAGAACTGCCAGTAGAGTTTTAGAGACCAGATGATAGCCAAATATTCTCATTCATTTACATCATATCGAAGCTCTATGGGGCCAAATTTTGAGCTGCTGTAGTCGATGATGCATCGTTCGCCTTCGGAACCCAGTTGAAATACCCTAACCCTTCCTGAATTTCGTCAATTTGTAATTACAGGCACCTCGTTGTTTCTAGGAGGAGAAATTGGCACCGATGGAACTGGTGCCTAATTTCTGCGAATGCCTTCTCATCTTCCGGGGTCCACTGGTATTTAACTTGTGTTGACAAGAGTGATGTGAGGGGCACGGTGATGATAGCATAACTTGAATGTATTGGCGGAGCCTATTTATAAGGCCGAAAAGTTTATGCAGTTGCTTGTGTGTTTTTGGTGGCTCCCACTCATCAGCAAACCGCAGGTGTTTCGTTTACATGTCCCAAGAAATTTTGATTCCGTTTTACCAATGTGGCATTTGTGATTTGTACAGGTGACGTCTGCGATTGCAAAATGTTTCAGCACTACAGCTAAGTGTTCTATATGCTCCTCCCAGCTGTCTAATCATACCATTATTACATCTACATAGGCGGTGATGTATTTGCCAATGCGGCCAACGAGTACGTGTACCATCATGGCTTGTAATGAGCTGGTGCGCACTTAAGGCCAAAAGGCATAGAACATAATTAATATCTCCTGTCATCTGGTGTGGTGAAGGCGGTTTTGTAGATGTCGTTAGGTGCAACTGGGACTTGCCAGTAGCCAGACCGGAGGTCAAAGGAAGTCATGAATTTTGCAGGACTGAGCAAACTGAGAGCAGTATTTATATTTATTACCGGAGGAGTTGAGCTTTTGGTAATCAGATTTACTGGTCAAAAATCCCTACAAAACCCACATATTCCATATTTTTTAAATGTCAATATCACAGCTAATTGTAGTTACATTCAGGGGGCTCAATAACACCATCATGTAAAATTTCACTCACCTAAGTGTCGATTATGTTGCGGTGGTAGGGATGACACTGCATCTCTGGGCGATGTGTACAGTGGTTCATAATGACTCATCACTATAGTGATTCGCAATACTGGTGCGATGAATCAGGTCCCCATATGTAAACACGTCTCGTCGTTCTTGCAAAATGTTTTGTATTGCACTTTGAAATTCCATAAGAATGGCATGTTCTAATTCATGGAGTTTTATAGTGTCCAGAACTGTAGGCTGATAGTAACGTAAGTAGTAAAAATTTTCTGTCGCATTTTGCCGAAAGAAATGCAGTCGTGTGATAACTCAATTTAAGCTTTTTGGTTAATGTGCCACGGTACTCCCAGGATAATATCTTTCTCGAGGCCTTGTGTAACTAGAACAGGAACATGCATGGCCTCGTCTCTAATGACTTCAGTTACCGTAGTGGTACCATGGGCATGATCAAATATGTAATGTGTGGTGAGCTGCACAGATTGATTTGGTTGTTCACATTGTTCAGGTGTAATTAGTAGTTCACTTACGAAATTATGTGCATCTGCTGTGTCGGCGAGTTCTACTATTGACTGTGAGTTAACATTAATGGGTATGCGCATGGAACCTTCGAAATTTGGAAAAATTTCGCCGAGATATGACTGGATGTTTTGCTGGTGGTCTTCGCTGTGTTTACTGTGTCTGGGATAGCCCCCCCCCCCTTTACTAGCTTTCCTGTTGCTGGTTTCTCTTTCTGCTTGTGACTTGGGCAGTGCCTATGCCAGTGCATCTGTTCACCAGGGCGGTAACTGCATGGGTCCAGGCGGCAGCTGGTCAAGTGCTGCAGTACCATTACACTGCCCTGCAGTTGTGCTATTATTTCGCAAAAGTTGGCCAGTCCATGCGCCATCAGTTAGCGACGGAGGTATCTATCCTTCCGTGTGTGTGTGTGTGTGTGTGGTTGAGGGTGGACTGGCTGGAGCATTGTTTTTATTCAGCTTCCTGTTAGACATGGTAGATTTAATCACATGCATTACACATGGTTNGTAGATTTAATCACATACATTACACATGGTTGCCTGCCACATTGATGTAACTTAATAACATCAGGGTAAATGCCAGCAGCTGCACGCACGAAATTTTCGAAGTCTTTGTATATGGTTGGTTTCAAAGTGGCTCTGAATTCAGGAAGGACTGTCTGCATTGCTGCTTCTAGTACATCCACAGCCTCAACATAGGTTAAAACCAGGTTACGTGACTTCATTATGTCTCAAGAATGTGAGACATAATGCCAGCATACTGGTGTATCTGGTGGAAAATTTTGTAAGAAACAGGTCTCAATGCTATTTGGTATTCGATAGCAGATCTCTACCATGTGTGCACATCACTGGTAAGTAGTGCTCTTACTACACACAGCCACACCTCGAGTGGAACACCATACCATGGCAGTCTCTGCATGCATTCTTTAACGAATGCTCGAGGATCCACCGAGCCTTACCAGATAAATTCTGGAGTGTTTGCAACTTCACCAGAGTAACTGCTGGTGGCACATACCAGGGTTGAACAGTTTGGGGCGCGAACAGTGAGGATGCCATTGCATGCTGCGATGGCTTGAGCTGAATACACTAGATGTTTGCATTGGTAAGGGTATCGAATGTCTGTGAGTATTTGGAAAAGTTACCTCCCATCGCGTTTCGACCTGTGGTTGGCATGTAGGCTGAGCCTTACTGGGTGAGTTAGGACAAGCAGTCCTGGCAATGAAAGTCTGACCTGTGAAGTTTTGACAACTCGATTGCAGTCATGCAGGCGAAGTGACACTTACTGCCACACCCATGACAAACAACGTCCCCAGGGGAATGTCTGGAGTTTGGAAAGTCACACATATCTGTGGTGGCATAGGGTTTTGTGGCAGTATAGTCCACTGATGGCTGGAAATATACTGAAGCCAGTCCTTAGGTGATGCTACACTAACTACATATAAACTGTCCGGCACACGCACTATTGCCTTCCACAATCCTGAGTGTGTCCATGAGCTAGTTCTTCTGGCAGCATGTAGAGGACACCAGTGCCCTATTTCATAAAACTGTAAGTCTACAAGTCTATAAGTTACAAGAGAATATTTTACAAGTGTGCAGGAAAAATGTTTCAGAAAGAAAACTTGTAGACTTGTAAACGTTGGTGCACTTATAAGAACAGATTTACAATTCGGCTGGTTTTTGTTTTGAAGTGGTGAAGTATTCAATTTTTATTATATGTTAGGCGTTTATAAAATGAGCTCAAGGCAATCTCAGCTGCATGGTAAACTCTCGGATTTGCAAATAATTATAGAAAATAAAGATACAGTGTTTGGAGCGTTTTCAAATATATTAACCAAATTTGATAAGTAAAGGGCGTGGAATGAAGTCGCAAATTTCGCAAAATCTCAGTATATCTAGCACAACACAAGAACTGGGTATATTTCTGGGACGTGCTGTGACATAATTAGAAGATGGGGCCCATTGGTAAGTAACATATAGTAATCCTTAAAAAAATAAATAAATTCTTAGTATTGGCAATATTGAGGTTATGTTCAAAATTGTAGGTGACAAATGCATTTACAAGTAAAAATAATATGTTCAACAAATGTCAGTATTTAAATGTGTAATTGTGACTAAGACTGTTTATGTAACTTTCTAGATGAAGCTTGACCGCAGGCGGAAAACAAGAAGTGCGGGAGGAACTGGCTCCAATTTTTATGATCTTGACCATGTCATTATTGACATAGTTAACAGAACTCACACGGAACCTTTTATTAAATTCAAATAATGAAACAAACAAAATATTCACTCTCTGTCTAACATTATGTGCTTGTCTCATAACCTCAAAATTTAGTTCCTCCATACCTTTATCTGAATCAGTGAAAATAAGGTCCATTTTTTTCACACACACACAATATATCTGTTTACAAAAAAAAATACACTTCGTTATAATATAACTCATAAAATATTTTAAAACCGTACTTGTAGAGTAGTTTTCGTAGGTATTGTACTAGTTGGAACTATGCTACAAGTTACAAGTCCTTGTAAGTCTCTTTGTGAAACCAAACTTCATAAGTACTTGCAAAAATCACATGTAACTTGCAAGATTTTACTTGTAGCTACAAATCTTGTACTTGTAGATTTATGAAACAGCATTCTGTTATTTTCTTACAACTTACAGGTACTTTTATGAAATAGCCCACAGGTCACACCCTGGTCCCTCACACTGGCACCAGTTACTGGGGATCTCATACATGTGTTTGGCTTGTGGGCCAAGCAGTTTTGGAGTTAACATGGCATATGTTGGCATAGGAAGGCAATGGCCAATGTTCACTGATAGATCGTATTTTGCGAAGGGGGAATTTTATTTTGTCTTACGATACATAACGCAATGGTCCACGGGTAAACAATCTATCCTGAATTCGATCAAGTGCTCTGATGCCCATATAGTGTTGTGCGGAACATCTAAACAGGGGCTATGACCCTTTCAGTCGCATGGGTGTCCTGTACACATGGACGGCTATTCCAAAGCTTGTTGTCGCAGCAGGTTCAGGGGTGATGCTTTCCCTCCCCTACGAGTCTGACTGGAGGGGTGCATAGAGGCAGTGGAGGGAGGGGGAGGATGGCCGCTCTCTTTCTTCCCCAGAAATGCAGCACCAAGATGGCGGCATTTTCGTTGCCTGCTTGCACCAACTACGATAATGGCAGCTTCATGAATGGTCACCCTCGTGGCAGCGGAGTTAAGCCACACAGAAGTGTGCCAGTTGACATGGTTTTGGGTGATCATAGAGTCCGACAGGTGAAATTGAATTGTCTGGATTGCACCAGTCATCTTGGCTCCCCATTTATTTATTCAAATTTATTTATTCTGATTTAATCCAATTATTTCTAGAAAAATATATATTTTCCTCTTTTGCAAGTCTTCAATACCAAAGCCATCCTAAAAGGGTGGTCAAGGCTAAATTAAATAGTTCGCATATGTCAAATTACCGACATCGCCCACATACTTATTTCACAATCCCATTTCCTAATACCCTACTCGGCCAAATCAGTGTGCAAATCTACATGCAAGAACCACCCAATTGACACTTTAGTGGAAAATGCTGGAATGAATCTCGTATAAATAAATGGTGCATGAACAACATAATGTAGGCTGTTGGCAAATTTTGGACGAAGAAAATTTATATTATACTGAGCTCTCGGGTCCACAGTTCGAATACCAATAAGAGTTTTGGCACATTTTAAACTATGTTTGTACGCGATTTTCTGTCTGTTTAAATGCTTATACACACTTTAGATATAGAATTAAGCAATATCCAAATGTGAGGTATGGTGCCAAGACATGAGTTTGAGACCCGACATTATAAAAAAATATTAATTGTCTTTCGGACTTAAAAAATTCTGGTGATTTTTTCCAGTGTTCGGAGAATGTCGTTAGATCGTCGTCAAGGGCCTACACCATGGCATGGAGGGTTGCTGTAGGATTAGGAGGAGTATAAGAAATAAAACAGACTATTACGTAAATTTTAATTTATTTTTCTTGTACCTCATACATCATAAATTCACATTACTCAAATGCTTGCATGAAATGTGTTCGTCAATCACTCTTCCCAAGTCGACGTGCAATGTAGACGAAATCTTACCACTATACACCGGAGAGCCAAAAAACTGGTATAGGCGAGCGTATGCAAAACACAGAGGTATGGAACTAATCAGAGCAATGCAATGCGGTCGGCAGCGCCTATATAAGACAACAAGAGTCTGGCAAAGTTGCTATATCGGTTACTGCTGCTACAATGACAGGTTATCAAGATTTAAGTGAGTTTGAAAGTGGTGTTATAGTCGGCGCATGAGAGATGGGACATTACATCTCCGAGGTAGCGATAACATTTGGATTTTCGCGTACGACCATTTCACGAGTGTACCGTGAATATCAGGAATCCTGTAAAACATAAAAACTTCGACATCGCTGCGGGCGGAAAAAGATAGTGAACGAACGGGTCAAATGACGACTGACGAGAATTATTAAACAAAGGGACGTGCAACCCTTTATCAAATTGGCGCAGATTTCAATGCTGGGGCATCAACAAGTGCCAGCAGGGGAACTATTCAACAGACCATCATTGATATGGGCTTTCGGAGCCGAAGGCCCACTCGTGTACCGTTGTTGACTGCACGACACGAAGCTTTACGCCTCGCCTGGGCCCGCCAACACCGCCTTTGGACTGTTGATGACTGGAAACACTTTGGCTGGTGTGACGTGTCTCATTTCCAATTGTATCGCGTGGACGGAGGTGTATGGGTATGGAGACATCCTCATGAATCCATGGACCCTACATTTCAACAGGGGACTGTTCAAGCTGGTGGAGGGTCTGTCATGGTATGCGGCGTGTGCAGTTGGCGTGTAATGGGACCCCTGATATGTCTAGAAATTACTCTGACAGGTGACAGATACGTAAGCAACCTGTCCGATCACCTGCACCCATTCATGTCCATTGTGCATTCCAACGGTAGCTGACAATTCCAGAAGGACAATGCGACACCCCACACATTGAGAGTTGCTACCGAGTGGCTCCAGGAACACTCTTCTGACTTTAGACACTTCCATTGGCCATCTAAATCACCAGACATGAAAATTTTTGAGCATATCTGGGATACCTTGCAACGTGATGCTCAGAAGAGATATCCACCGCCTCGTACTCCTATGGATTTGTNAATTTTTGAGCATATCTGGGATACCTTGCAACGTGATGCTCAGAAGAGATATCCACCGCCTCGTACTCCTATGGATTTGTGTACTGCCCTGCAGTATTCATTGTGTGAATTGCCTCCTGCATACCTTCAGACATTAGTCGNACTCCTATGGATTTGTGTACTGCCCTGCAGTATTCATTGTGTGAATTGCCTCCTGCATACCTTCAGACATTAGTCGTGTCCATGCCAGATCATCTTGCGGCACTTCTGCGTGCTCGTGGGGGCCCTACGCTGTAATAGGCAGGTGTACTAGATTTTTGACTCTTNATCATCTTGCGGCACTTCTGCGTGCTCGTGGGGGCCCTACGCTGTAATAGGCAGGTGTACTAGATTTTTGACTCTTCAGTGTATAATCACTGTGAACGAGATGTTGACGAAGAGGTTGGCCTTGGCTCTGTATTCCTCACTGTCAGTCATAAGCTTTCATAAGTCAAATTAATCTTTAATACAAGGTGAGAGAGCACTTCTAAATCAATGTTTACATCTAAATGGCTAAATGAGAAATATGTTAATGGTGTCAATCACATATCTACATGCACAAATCAATCTGGAGTATTATTCTTTCTAGGGTCATTTAAGGTCGAATGAGTTTTGTTTTATGTCTGTATGATGGGTGACAACTGTTTGTGATCTGATTTTGAGGCTTAATTTTTAATACATAATATTGAAAGATTGATGGAATGATTGTGAGATTGATTGAATGATTGCGAGACTTATGGATTTATGTTCAAGAAGAGCATGGAGGATAAGATTTACTATCACCCAAGCTGGGATCGTACATTCCAAGTCTCAAGGGCCTAGCAAGATTGTTTCTTAAATCATAACCAGCTATGTTTATAAAAATGTTGTTATATGCTGATCCATTCCATGATTAAAATGTGACTTGTGCAGGGTTCTTCAATAATCTATGTAGCATTTCAGTACAAATTAAAATTAGAATTAATTCGAATATTAAACACAGATATTTTATTTGGTATAGCCTATGTCTTTAGAACCAGCTTATATACATGGATATATATGCACATAGGCTTAGTGATCGTAACTGCTAAGCACCTTCGGGTACGTTTCGCAATCAACAGTCGAAAGCTTCCGAGTCGAGTTAAAGACTGCCAAGCAATCTTCTACCTTAAATGCACATTCACATTTTCTGAATACTCGCATCTGCCCCACCTAAGAAAATAAAACCTCATTAAGCTGAGAATATTCTCCACTTGTGAGCTATAGCATCAATGATAGTTCCCTGAAAACATTCAGGAATAAAGAATGAAACCGCCAAGTATATAACCTCCCTGTAAACAATGTTTCTGCTACTAAGTCAATTCAACTCTACCAGAAAAACACATGTAGTAACGCACAACCTCAAATAGCCCTGTATACGCCTTTTTTCAAAAATTTGAATACTGTAGTTGGCTCACCAACTGTAGCACTGGCAATAAATAGCTCCTTCAGTACCACCACATTTCACCAAACCTTGCACAGCGACTTTAAAGAGATCATCANGCACTGGCAATAAATAGCTCCTTCAGTACCACCACATTTCACCAAACCTTGCACAGCGACTTTAAAGAGATCATCAGGATCAGTTTATTTAAATGAAATCCCTGTTTCCATCAAGAGAGTCTGCAATTATTGTTTCGACAACTTTTGCACCACCCTGTCAGGGCACTTGAAAAATCCACACCTGAAACAGCAAGGTACAACTACACCACCTCACAAGAAAGCAGAGTGCACAGTTAAAATGGGCTGCTATGTGTTCCTGTGGCTTTGATAGTCCCGAAAAGACTTAAACAGCCACTTCCCTTGGGCCAGCATCTCGCAATATTGGGATATGGAGAAATACACAATACTAACGTTAAAATAAAGGTATTTATTTTGGAATGGCATTTATGCNCGCAATATTGGGATATGGAGAAATACACAATACTAACGTTAAAATAAAGGTATTTATTTTGGAATGGCATTTATGCGTTCTTCTCCCCTCTTCGAGTTCTTGTAAGTTCTAAAAAAATGATAGTCAAGCCCTATATTTGTCTCTTTTTAATATTTGTTAATACAACTTATTTTATACTTAATGTGTTTGAGTTATCACAAATGTGAGGTACACAAAAACTACGAACAGTCAAATTCTTTTTAACATTTATCCTTACAATATTAGGGTGACTACTTGGACTCGACCTGATGTAAAATTTCACCTCAATCTCCTGTCAAAACAAGATGTTAACGACTGGTTACAGTGGTAACGAAACTTTATCGGCACTAGGTCTGTTTGATTTCAGAAATTTTGATATAGATATTTGAGCCCAACAGTTACTCGATGTTTTCATATATNATATATATATATAGCCAATATTATTGAAACCACCAATGTTATGAAACCTATGTAATGAAAACCATAGCTTTGATCGGATTTATAAATTTTCTTGAATTGCTTTCATTGAAGTCACCGATTTTAACATGTGTTTATCTTTTACATAAAAATAATCATTAATGCCAATATTCTTCAAATACCAGTTACTCAAAAATACGATGATAAATTCAGTACAATCCCCGATGATGTCTAAAACATACACATTAATGTGTAATAAATTATATGAAAAGTACATTATTATTAGTTTTACAGGTTCATAAATTATAAAAGTGCTACCGGGCAGACTTTAAAATTTATTCTGGTTCATCATTCGTGAATGAGCAGTTATGTACCAATTCACACACATCACTGATATCAATTGCCAAACAGCTTTTTGCTGGCGGTTGCAAGATACAATAAGATAACATTTATATGTCCTTGTA
Source organism: Clitarchus hookeri (assembly GCA_002778355.1). Taxonomy (NCBI): domain Eukaryota; kingdom Metazoa; phylum Arthropoda; class Insecta; order Phasmatodea; family Phasmatidae; genus Clitarchus; species Clitarchus hookeri. Next base: position 1,443,968 of record NQII01000017.1, read on the forward strand.
GTGTCCAATGTACGGTTCTGAGCAGCATCAACCCCACATGCTGCCACTGCAATTATCAGTTAATCATAAATAACATAAAAGAAATAGTGAAAAGTCAAATTAGCTAAATATCAATGTAGATGATACAGATCAAATCAGTGATATAGCTGACATTGATAGGTATTTTATATTTTATTGATAAGGCTAATAATATGTATGATGCATATTGTTTAAAGAATCTCAATAACGAAAACAACTCAGTTAACATAGCTGATTTTGGTAATATTGTTGATGCCAAAAATATAATGGTGTCGTTAATAATATTGTCATAGATAATGTTGTGACATTGATAATATTGTGTCATTGATAATATCGGAGAGGACGATATCATAACAGTTGCCAATAAAATTAGAAACTTCAATAATATCAAGAATTTGGTATCAGACAGTCTGATAATTCTGAAAACAGTAATATCGAAAACTTTGATAATACCGAAAACTTAAATAATGTCGAAACACCATTATATCAATATTTTTCAAAGTTTCATCTCAATCAATAATTTATTTTTCATATAGATAATTATTGATGCAACAAAGTATTAAACAACTCTTGTGTGCAGAGATCCTAGAGATCTTGGTTGCTACCAATTTGATGCCATTCTGATTAGGAGGATAGGAACCTGGGGGCAGAGGGTACATCTGCTTGTCTAATTCTGCACATGGGAGGTTGTCATTGAAGGTGTTTTTTGCCCCTCCAGCTTAGTTTAAAACATAGGTTCCATTTTATATAATATATACCCACTCAATTCACATTCACATGTTAGTATAAAGTATATTATGAACAAACAATGTGGATTACTTAAGCTAGGGATAGCATTGTCATTCCTAAATGAAGACAGGGTAGCTGATGTATGTACAACTAGTAATATTATNTACTTAAGCTAGGGATAGCATTGTCATTCCTAAATGAAGACAGGGTAGCTGATGTATGTACAACTAGTAATATTAATGTATGAGATAGGTACGTGATGCATTTTTTATGTACTCCTTTCCCACAAAGATTGAAAAATGATACTGATGGTTTGGGAGGGGATGGGGAATGAGGAACGCAGACAGTGAAATGTTATCTCCAGCTACATCGCATTCCTGTTTCGTAGACTGACGAGCTGTTGGAAAACATTATTGGGATGGAAACATTTTTCTTTAGTNGCTACATCGCATTCCTGTTTCGTAGACTGACGAGCTGTTGGAAAACATTATTGGGATGGAAACATTTTTCTTTAGTTAGTCTGCTTAATTAGTGTTGTGTAGTGTAGTAAGTGTTGTGTAACTGTAAACAGTGGGAAATTGATATAACTTTGGTAAGTAAATGTTATTGTTTCATTACTCTTGTAAAAATGTTTCTTGGCCAGGAGAATATTGCATGGTTGTGTGATAAAATTTTATGGAACTTCGTACATTCATAGTTACTCAACTGTCAATCCCATTCAAAATGTCCTATGTATCACTTATACTCATTATATGGAAAACAATTTTCTTATGAAAACATGGACATAGAAATAATATTTTAATTCATTCTTACTTTAAATATCTTGCCTTTGGTGTCAAAGGGTTTTCTGGCCAAGCATGTGGCTTGGACTACGCAAAAAATGCAAGGATGCAAGAATGTAAAACACAACTAACTTGAAGAAAATAGTGTTTGTTTATAAACATCGCTCGACACAAGACATCAACAATACAAAATGAAAACATGAAATTGCTACAAAAAATTCTCTCCTAGTGCCATTGAATAATCGCGTTTTGTCCTTTTTCAGTCATATTGGTTTAGTATGGTAATTTTTACATTTTGATCTTAAATGTGTAAATAACATAAAGTTTTCAAATGCCTCAAAGGCAATTTATTGAAACTTTATTTACTTGCTAAGCGATTAGTGCTACTAAAATTCTACAAAATATTTAATTACACAATTTATTTGTAACACAAATTTAATTGTGTTAAAACATGGCAGGTGCATTCACAAACACAGATTGTGCTGATGTTGTGGCATGGAACACCAAAAATTCTTAAGAGACGAGTGATATGTGGCTTTAATGAAATACCCCCCATTCCTGCCGTCTGCCCATGGGACTGGTTTTGTGCCATACTGCCATCCTGTTGTCTGGCTTTGTCATGAGACGCAGGTCAGGTAGGCCCAGCAATGCTGCAGAAAGTACCGGTCCTGCTGCTGGTATAAAATATATTTGTAGACCGCAGGATGCTGTTGTGGTCGCAAATTGTAGTCAAATGACAAAAAAATGGTAAACTGTTAACCTATCGTTCACAAACTGCAGTGTAACCACGAGCACCACAACACAACATTGTTACCAATTCAACAGCAATCATCGTATATGAAAGTCAATGGTTTTCTCCATCTTGATTTACTTCATAACAATTAACACCTATTTTTCATATGGTACTTGGTCTTCATTACAAAAATTACACATTTCTTAGTTTTTAGTTTTGATTTTGCAATAATAATTTTACATAATAACATAAAACACGCAAAACGAATTTAGAAATGTTTTGGACTACGAATGAAATATAAATCCGCGCTATTGCCTGAACTGATGCTACCACTTTTTCAGCTAGAGAAAAAAACTGAGCTTGTAAACAATTTGTAGAAGATGTGGCGTGAGTAAAGGAAATAAAACCTTTAACTTTCCCATTTATTTTTTAAAAAATTTGAACATTTTCTTTGTTCACATGAATAGAACATAATTGTACTATAGAGGAATTATGATTCGGGACAAAGAAAATTGTATTTCATCTAATAATTATGCCTATTGATTTACATGTGCCTTTCAAGGAATTGATGTCCTTTGACATTATAGTGAATTGTACATATCCAAGGGCGATGTATTACATGGAATTTACTGTAATATTACAACAATAGGAAACCTGGCGACCTATTTAGTGGTCCAATCATGATTGGTTCCTGAAAAAAAAAAATGCTTTAAATATAAAACATTTTTATACTCAAAACAAATAGCCCAAATAGGTTACCAAATGTTGGCAATACGAATCATTACAATACATTAAACTACACTGAGGCGACAAAATTCATGGGGGATAACTCCTAATATCGTGTTGGACCTCCTTTTGCCCGGCGAAGTGCAGCAACTCGACGTGGCATGGATTCAACAAATCGTTGAAAGTCCCCGACAGAAATATTAAGCCTTGCTGCCTCTATGGACGTCCATAATTGCGAAAGTGTTGCCGGTGTAGGAGTTTGTGCACGAACTGACTTCTCGATAATGTCCCATAAATGTTCGATGTGATTCATGTCGGGCGATCTTGGTGGCCAAATCATTCTCTGGAATTGTCCAGAATGTTCTTCAAACCAATCGCGAACAGTTGTGGCCCGGTGACATGGCGCATTGTCATCCATAAAAATTCCATCGTTGTTTGGGTACATGAAGTCCATGAATGGCTGCAAGTGGTCTCCAAGCAGCTGAACATAACCCTTTCCAGTCAATGAGGGTTCAGTTGGACCATAGGACACAGTCCATTCCATGTAAAAACAGCCCACACCATTATGGAGCCACCACCAGCTTGCACAGTTCCTTGTTGACAACTTGGGTCCATGGATTCGTGGGGTCTGCGCCACATTCGAACCCTACCATCAGCTCTTACCAACTGAAATCGGGATTCATCTGACCAAGCCACTGTTTTCCAGTCGTCTAGGGTCCAGCCGATATGGTCACGAGTCCAGGAGAGGCGCTGCAGGCAATGTTGTGCTGTTAGTAAAGGCACTCGAGTCGGTCTTCTACTGGCATAGCTCAGTTCAGCCAAAGTTCGCCACACTGTCCTAACGGACACGTCCGTCGTACGTCCCACATTTATTCCTGCGGTTATTTCACACAGTGTTACTTGTCTGTCAACACTGACCATTTTGCATACACGTCGTTGGTCTCGGTCATTAAGTGCAGGCGGTCGGCCACTGCGTTGTCCATGGTGGGAGGCTATGCCTGAAATTAGGTATTCTCGGCACACTCTTGACACTGTGGATCTCGGAATGTTGAATTCCCTAACCATTTCCGAAATGGAATGTCCCATGCGTCTAGCTCCAACTACCATTCCGCGTTCAAAGTCTGTTAATTCCCGTCGTGCGGCCATAATCACGTCAGAAACCTTTTCAGATGAATCACTTTACTACAAATGAAAGCCCAACCAATGCACTGCCCATTTATACATATTGTACGCGATACTACTGCCATCTGTATATTTGCATATTGCTTTCCCATGACGTTTGTCACCTCTGTGTATATAAGCCTAATTCATAGTCATTTTTATTTCGGACTAAGGAAAGATAATCCTCCTACCAAAATTTTTCGTAATTAGAAAGTCATATTATTGCTAGTCCGTGGATGATCTTGCTATAGTACGGCCTAAATTTTAGTCTGGACTTAGGGTTGGACTAACTACATATTAAGATAAAAAATAAACATGGCGAACATAAAATAAGACAGTTTTGATAATATTAAACGCGAGTATAAGTTAGATAAAATTTACGAAACACAAAAAATACATTTATTCTGTCAATCTGTAAGCAAAAGTATGCCGATGTAATAGATGAAATGTTCCGTGAATAATATTTCAAAGTAACAATAATCGTAATACATCAGTGTTCAGTTACAGCAATGCTTTTATATTTCTGTGTCAATCAAATGCATTATCTGAAAACAGATTCTTATCAGATGTGATATTAATACATTCGAGGAGAATTTTGATAGAAATTCAATTTTAAGAATATGAAGTGTTAGGTAGATAATTTAGAGAAATTTATTGGTAGCTCAATGGCAACATCGTAGGTTAATGTGCACCCTGGTTCAAGTTCGAATTTTGTCTGGGTAAGACAATTTTAACCATTTTGTAATGTGTTTAGCATTAAAATACAAATTTATCATCATTATAAAGGCAGCATTGGCGTAAGAAAATGAAACCAGCCCATACTACCAGTGCATAGGGGTGTGCTGTGAAAAATTCAAATATACATGGAATAATAAGATTTTTAGTGTATTAATTTTTTGTACTCTATCCTGCAGTATTACAATAAATATAGGATAGAGATATAAAAAATTTCCAAATTTTATTTTTGGGGTTATGAAAAAAAAATTAAGTATATAATTAGTTTTGTTAACATGTACTCGCCATCGAAACAAATGATCATTCTAACAATTTTTGATTGAATAAGGGAGATTGGAACCTGCAGTTCACATTTCAAAGCAAAAACCTTATCCACTGCTCTGCACGGTCATACACGATTTGGACCCAGCAAATAAGAATGTTACGAACCATTAAATCATAAATGAAATATTGAATAAGTTGCAATTGATGGAAAATTTGGTAATTAGGTAAAGGAACAATCTCTGTTTGAATTAATTGAAGCTACTTTTAATGTGTGTTTTATCAAATGTGATTTTATTTCGTAGTGAAGGTTTTATTTGAGACCATAATCTGCAATGCTCATGCACTGTACACCTGGCAACAGTGTATTTCGATGATCCCTCGACTAAAGTTAGTCCCACTCTAGTCGGGGTTTATGAATACCATATAGTTATTCGACCCTTAGTCCGGACTAGCCTCAGACCTACTACGAGGAAGATAATCTCTGAATCATCCTTGAATGAAGATCTGACTATGTATAAAGCCGTTTATGATTAAGAGAGTCTTTGGTGTGACACAAAACAATGAGCATCAGTAAAATGCCCAATATACTATGTGCACATTTCATAAGCGTTATTCTAGTTCACTGCTGCAATGCACCTGGCCACTCCATGAAATGTCATTGACAGGTTTATGAAACATGTATGGGTCAGACAAAGCAACTTCAATCAAACTCTCTCTCTCTCTCTCGAAAGAAATCAGAAATGCTGGGATTGGCAAGAAATGGCGCACTAAAAGGTAATAGCCAAGTTGTATTCAGAATTCAGAGTAGCAAACCAGTTTTCAAATAACCTACCCTAGCATGTTATAAGCAACAGCACCCATACAAACAATATATTTATGTGTTGCACATGCAAAACAATGATGCACCTAAATGTAGCATAGCCAGCTGAGGAAGTTAACTAATCCATACTGAAGAAGTGACATGAAATCAAACTGACACAAGCCTTTATTACTACTGGCTAGCAGATGGTACTGTGATGTGCATGTGTGGGAGGGAGGAACCAAGGAGAAGGAATGGGAGAGGAACCAAGCTGAGGGCAAGCGCACTGAAATCTAGTTTGTGTCTGCCATGTCTGTAAATGCTACAGTGCCATCATGCCAATGGTGACATTTCCCACTGTACAAAAATGGTGCCCTGGTCCAAAGTTTACGTGCACGAATCAGTCAATAACACAGCAACAGAAGAACAAATAGCACGAAGAACACTGAGAAGTTGTAGACATAAGATACCAAGTTCATTACAGAGAGAGAGAGAGAGAGAGAGAGAGAGAGAGTAAATACAGTACATTGGATAGAAGTCTTGAAATCTAGGTTACAAAACCATCTTGAAGTAAAAGTATCATCCAACATATCGGTGAAACATAGTCGACGTACAGTTCGTAGATTCCCAGGTATGAATGGTCTCCAGTGAAACCCTGGTGCCTAGGAGGCAGCCTTATTCTTGGGTACTGGAGTGAGGTGGGTGGCAGCAGTCGTTTCACAAGCAGCAATTGGCTCGCAAGCAGCATAGACGATATAGCATCCAGGTGTAGGTGCAAATGAAATAGAATATGAAAGTGGCACAAGGCTCCAAGGACATGTCCACTGCACTTACTCGTAAAGGTTAACAAACCAGAATGTAAGATAGGGTTTAATAACAAATATAAAGGAGCAATACGGAAGGAGGGAAATTGTAAGCACTTACAAAGTGCATTAAAGTGCAAAGCTAGTTACACAATAATTAACCTACAAAGTGTATAAAAAACTAACATGTTCGATAATAAATCAAAATGAGGGCTACACTGTCTTTTTTTTAATTATTAACTTCAGCCTTCCTGAATTCGCAAATTTATCCTGGAAGCCTCAACATATCAATATTTGGGGCTATAAATGATTATCACACATAGACCAGGAAATTTAGATATAAACTTAGAACCTATATGTCTGCTGCTATCCACTAATGTAAAATTCTTACCCAGTACCTGATCCCCAGTTGAAAATGTAACATCAACCCATGACACATCTAAATGTATATCCACTTCATGTTTGCAAATTTCCAAGCACCGGGCAACATCCTGAAAAATATGCCATTGGTTAGTGTCGGGTAATTAGTAGTCAGTGCGGAGGGGTATTACCCAAATATTTATAAGGGAATGGCTCAGGAGACAGCCAGGAAAGGGACGAGATAGAGGAGCCTTAGTAGAATCATGGAAGGTGCTATTATAGCCAAAGGTTATAAAATACAGATCTTTGTCCCACAATGCGTGTTCCTGGTTGTAAAATATTTTCATACAAGCCTTCAAGTTCTCACAGAACCTGTCAACTTGATTACCATTCGGAAAGTAAGGACTGGAAGTGAAATATGTTATTGTCCAGCGAACACACGTCTTTACGATCATTGATAGAAAATTGTCAGTAAAAATTTCAGCCTATGCACCAAAAATCTTCCACACCTGCTTAGTCAGGGTCTTAATAATAGAGGAAGCCTTCATATTTCTCAAGGGCAACAGAATCACAAACTTGATAAAGGTCTCAAGAACAATCATAATTCAATTAATGTCCTATTTTCGATCCTGCCAAGGGACCAAAAGTATTCATGCGAACTAAATGCCATGGACGATCCAGGAATTGAACAGTGGATTGCCCAAAATTTGTCTGAGGTGTCTGCTTACACCTGTGACATTTGTCATTTGTCAAAAGGAATGCACATGCAGAGAAACATCCAATTTTAGTGAGGGCTCAACTGCTCATCTTTCTGGCTCCTCACTTGTTTCTCTCCCCACGGGCATAAATCATGTAGATTGCCCATTTGCCCACAATAAATACACTTGCTTATAGCAAAGGCTATGCCTTCCTGCACACAATTCTGGCTAAGTGCCAATGTGACAAATTANGTAGATTGCCCATTTGCCCACAATAAATACACTTGCTTATAGCAAAGGCTATGCCTTCCTGCACACAATTCTGGCTTAAGTGCCAATGTGACAAAATTATTTGTTGTTGTTTTTTTTCAATACTTCATCGTTAAGCAATGCATAATGGAATGGGCGGGAGAGGGAAAACTGCGCAAAACTTACTGGCTGCTATAAACCTTCTGCCCAACTCAACAGACAAGACACGTGCTACTCGTTCACTGTTGTAGGCACAGGAAATAATGTACAGTGCACACAATATGAGCTGCTAAATTTTCTAACACAATATTAAATATGGCTTCTTCAGCTAAATTCAATCATTAAGCATGCTGATGTGTGATTGCTGACTAAAAATTCCAAGAGTGGGTCACCCAGCCACTAAAAATGTCGTACGAAATCACACATGCACTAACACATTATCTGTGCTGGCAAATCATAAGCCAAAACTCTACATTCAAAACTTATTTCCTCCACAATGTTGTATTCCTCACATTTGACCCAAAGATACCTTATCACAAAACCCAAATTTAAATATACAGTTTTAGACATAACGATAAAAAATGTTAACACCTGGGTGGGCTTTGCAAAGGAAAGGTTTAACAATTTGTTAGTGAAGTAATCATCGACACCAAGGAAACCATTACTCGAGTATGACCAGCAGTTGCAAAGCAGGATAACCAGTACAGTAATGGCAGCATCATTGATAACAAGTTTACCATTACTCGAGTATGACCAGCAATTCTAAAGCAGGATCACCAGTATGGGCATGTCATAGTCCTGCAGCAGGAAGACAAGCTCTTCCTTCGGGTATGTGTAAATAATCCCAAACTCTGATGTCATCTGAAGGCACAGTGGAACATGAAACAAACAATTAAACGTTACTTATTAGAGAGGAGCAGAATTGAATATAAAATATTTTTAACTCACTATACCACAATATATTTGACAAAATCACAAAATGAGAACAGTTGCATAGATCCAATTCTTTCCATGAATATTTATCACATTTAAAACATTTATTTACTTTAGAAACTGGCACTAAAATTACACAAAATTGGATAATATTCTTTTAAAAACATAAACCAGCAAAATTTAATTAAAAAATATTGCTTTACAAGGAAAGGCTAATAAACACAAACAAACAATTGAGTAACCAGGTGACTCACTTAACAGTCCCGTCAAAGCTGATCGTAAACCTACAATGACATTACAATAATAATAAAACCATAGGAAACCTGGGGATGTACTCATCAGCTCATTTCAGAATCTTCCTGAAAAACACATACATTGTACTTATAAAAAATAGCCCAAATAAATTAACAAATACACCTGCCCCTTGAAGTAGCACTCTAATGCATCCCAGGAAAATAGACTGCTAAGTAAAACCGCATTAATCAAATTCGTTACGGCCATTAGAGTGCATCGTTATAAAATGTATTTATTTTCTGACCATGGAAAGGTACATATTTACTGTATGTGCCACTATGAATATTATCACAGATAAAACCAGTTTATAACAATAATAAGACATGTAAATAGGCATTCAACAATGTCAGACTTACATTTTGAGAATATAAACATTCTTCAAAGCATCGTGCTATGTAATGTATTTTCCATGTTTATCAATTTGTATTGTGAAAAGCATGTGCATGTTGTTGAGAACAATGCTACCTTTGTAAACACAAAATTCTCTACCTCATGCAATGGCTAGCCAAAGTTTCCACGAGTCTAATGTTCATTGGACAATTTGAGGTAGGCGTGGTTTGATCGCTTCTGGCGTTTCCTACGATAGCTAGCGTGCTGAAGTGTGGGACAGCATAAAGTAACAGTGACTGTACACGTGGTAATTGAAAGGGCGTAAGTGATAAAAATGTTATGTGTACCTAATATATTTTTTAACCATTTGAGTTGGCCTTAAATTGTACTNAAAGGGCGTAAGTGATAAAAATGTTATGTGTACCTAATATATTTTTTAACCATTTGAGTTGGCCTTAAATTGTACTTAGGCAGTGAAAGTAACAAATAGCTGACGAGGGAAGGGCACAGTTACTTGTTTCATAATACAGTACAGTACCATATTTGTTCAATGTAACAGGCACCAGGTGGAGCGANATATTTGTTCAATGTAACAGGCACCAGGTGGAGCAAGCAACTTTTCCAATGCCATGCACATGGATATTGTAAAATCCACTGGACAAAAAGAGTGTTACTTGAAATTTATGATTTCTGACAGTTCTACTTTAGATTATACACTAATTAATACCAGTCCTTATTTAAAAACAATATTGAATTAAGAGCATTACTTCAAGGAATGGGCGTATAGTCAGTATGAAACATTACAATACATTAAAGTGTGTATGCGATGTGTTATTGGTGTGAGACAATGCAGTGAACATTAGTAAAATGACCAATATCCCACGCATACAATTTATAAATGCCAGAAAAAGAATTAGGTGTTCTACACGAAGTCAGAGCGGTAATTGAGTTTTAATGGTTTAACAATCATTAAAACCTTATAGAGAGATGAATGCAAATGAAAATAAACTGATGTCTAATTATACAAATACGTGAATTTACTCTTTTACAAACAGAATAGAATGCCTTTGTGTGTCACCATATTTTTTCAATCCTTTATACACAAGACTTGTGCCTCCTCGATTGACATCACTTATCAGTTTTGTACTGAAAATGTATACATATCTGTCTGGTAGGGTCACCTTAAAATTTCCTGAAGTAACTACCACTTTGGGACCGCACTTGGTTTCATTTATTTCAGCGTGGTTTATCGGGTAGGACTGCCCTATTGTGAGGTCGGAAAGTTTCATAAAATGGCGGGAGCTGTTTAATGCATTTAGTAACTGATCCATGTTATGTTGTTTATTATACATTTTCATTTCTTTAAATGAAAAAAATGTCTCGCTTCTAATTATTTTTGCGCAGCTCGGATCGGCATTTCCATCAAAATCATTTAGTGACGAAATCAATTTTCATTTAGTGACGAAATCAATTTCAAAAAGTCATTTACAGCGCCAGGGGGCTACCTTCCGATTTGAGCAACTTTTTCCCCGCGCTGGATTCGGCATTTTCCTTCTACTGATGAAGATCTAAAATCATTAGAAAATAAACTTAACTCATTAGCCGATGTGCAGGATAATATTTATATTAATGTAGCCAATCTCATAATTTTTACTAAAGATCTTGAAGATCGTATGTTAAATACGACAAAAGGAATTCATAAATTGGTTTTCTTAGCGNTTACAGCGCCAGGGGGCTACCTTCCGATTTGAGCAACTTTTTCCCGCGCTGGATTCGGCATTTTCCTTCTACTGGAATATAACAATACTACCCTAACTTGAGTGGAATATAATAATGCTGTCCTAACTAGAGCTCAATATAACAATACTGTCGTAACTAGAGTGGAATATAACAATACTGCCCTAACTAAAGTGTAATAAAATAATACTGCCCCAACTAGAGTGGAATATAACCTAAAGTTTTGGCCAGATACAAATTAGTTTAGTTCTTGGCAATGATTGGTGAATGAAATCGTCCTTTATAGCTGGCATGAGAAGACGTTTCCTTATATAAATCCGTTGTAATTCAAATACACTCCTTAGATAATCTTAACTATAATTTACGCTTTGTGTGAAAATACTCGCCTCTATGGAATGCGCGCTAGTTCATGTTTGGTAAGTTGTGACAGCTTTCATTTAGTGATATTTTTAACAGCGGAAAGATTCCTAAATGTCAGTAAACGAGACTTTATACTGCAGTTAATTAATCATAAGTGACCCGGTACAGTGTGCGGGTGTATAAAGCAGTCTCTTACGAACATAAATCTGGCATCGAAAATGACGCCACGCTCAGCTCATTATGCGGCGATCGTCTGGAACTATTTATTTGTCAAAACTGGCCAATGAATGAGCAAACCTTTGTCTGCTGAAAAACACGTGACTAGTTGGCGCTTAAAAAAAAATATACACGAGAGAAGAAATATTAGCACTTAAAATAAAGCCATCAGCACTGAATTATCGCCAACATATCTTAAGCAAACAACGCGCGCGAAGGTAGACTATCTGATCTTTGTCACTCTGTGGGCGGCTGGCTCCTTTTAAGGCAACAAATGATCGATTTATCCTCCCTTGCAGACGAAGCGGAGCCGGGCATCTTAAATCACGACCCCGGAGCTAATTAGAACGATCACCCGATATTAATTAGCAGACGTTCAACTGGAGCTCCAATTTCTCTTGGTGTTGTCAAAGTCTTAGAAATTGGTGAGCTCAATTCCAGTCGCCTTCCTCGATAAGAGCCGACGAAGCAATTTATTTTTTAAAGAAAGCTGTTTTCTTGGGAAACCTACGCCCCACTCTGCGGTCCAGGCAAAGGGCAGTCTTGTAACTCCCGCTAATGTTGTGAGACTATCGGCCTGTTAACGAATAACCGGTTCGACGAAAACTTAGATGTAAATACCGAGGATGATTTATCACGATCGGGCTGACTGCTCTTCCAGGCGCGAGTGTTACAAACGTGATCGTAAAACAAGTGAATAACTAGGTTACGTCACTGTTCTTTTACTTCTCGCAGTGACTGCGGTCTACAGTCGTAGATACCCCTGAAATGATTTCTGTAAGAGATGCGCAATGAAATTAATATTCAATTGCTGCTTCTAATGTGCACACGGCGTACACATTTGAATATTACCCAAACGTATACTTCGAATGACACTAACACTTATGTTTCGCCTGGAATTGAAAAGTGGGACCTCGTGATCCGAAAATAACGCGTAACTTAAATCAGCCACGATGGTGCAGTGTATGGGGATACTGTTCTAAAATTGTTCCATTATCTATCCAATGAACGTAAAAGCAAATTAACCATTCACGCCAGTAAATATAAAATGTATAGAAATTGGTTTAATTATAAAGGTCTGTTGTAGGTTTTGTTTTGAAATGTAATCAGTATTCTGGTTTGCATTAAGATTTCTTGTAGTTTATCATAATAAACAATTAGAAAAAAATAATTTTAAAAATAATTTTTTTTTTCTCATTTCGCAGACAAAATGATACGGAATAGCACGTTTACAAAAATGTTCCATAATACTGATATTGAAAAGTTATCTTGTTATTCATAACATTTAATGTAATAGGGCATAAAAGCTACACATTTCATACGTTGTATTTTCATCACTGATGCAGTGAAGGTGTATGAGATATCTCCTAGTACACTTCATTGGTTAGTTCACCTGACCATTAATGTCCGAAAGTGTACACTAGCGCTGTATATATTGAAAGTTAAGTGCGTAGAGTTACTGACCTTGGCGAATAAGGGAACTCGTTCACCAGGTGGGCGTACTGATACGCGCGTAGCGGCAGCCATGTTTTGTGAAAAATGGCGCAGGCCTGTTTTAGACTAACGCCCTTTCTTATTTTAACGCTATGCCACGTTCGTGAAAATTTCGCTAGTGTCTCTCGTGAGATGGTAAGTTATAAAATTAATAAGTCAGCTATTCCGCTTGAAGTTACGGAATTTACCCAATATAATTTTCTTAATAATTTGCAAGAAATATTATTTTAATAAATGCTTCATAGTATTTTCAATGATTTCATGTACTATTATTAATATATATATATAGTTCTGTGAATACAAAGTTATTCTTGTCCATTGTAAAAATGTGCAAGTGTAAGTTTCTGTACTTAGTTATGTTGCGAATAACACTAATTCAGTCAGAAGCCAAACAAAACGAGGATGCAGACGTACAAAGCATAGTTAAAATAAATAATACAGTTTGTCAAAGGCATTATCCAATGTATAAATAAAAACCGGTATAAGTAATATTTATTACGACCGTGGCCGCCTCCTGTTCTTGTGGGCCAGCAACGAAGTCACTGATGGTTCATCGGTGCTCGTCGGCTCAAAAGAACTGTTACCAGTAACAAGCAAATATTCTAACCTGCCAGTGAATTGACAACTTTGAAACGCTTATAATCGATATGCATTAAAACATATATAACAATTTTTTGGTTTAAATTTTGTTTTGTAACATATGAGAAAGAACGCAAAAATGTGAAAATATGGATTCGGCTTATTTGCAACCAGATCTAATTTCATCATGAAATAATTTAAAATAGAGGAAAACCATTTTATTACTTTTTCATAAAAGATAAGAAGGTAAAACTTCGTGTTTAAATCTGCTATTCTTAACAGATTGTACATATCAGTTGCCACACCGTGAAAAATGTTCCGTTGTTAGTACAAAACACACCTGCTTGGAGAGCATTTGTTTTCGCTGAACTATATTTTGTTCACGCAGTCAAACTGCTAGGCGTCCTAACATTCACATACGTTCCGTTGAAACAAATACTGTATTTAAAACTAAATTGTTAGATATGCGCGTGGTCAGGAGTTTAATACTAGTTACAAAAATATCACGAAATTTTAATTTTGTACTCATGGCGGGTGATTAAAGATTTCCAAGCTATAACTTCGGGATTTAAACTCGGTTATGTCAGTGATATGCTTTGAATATTTTCTATACTGCTTATTATGACTCTTCATTACTCTAACAAAAAAATGTGTTTATTTGACATAAGGTCTAACGAACATGTACCCCATACATGCATTTTTTTCCTACGCGACAAATGAACGCTTTAAAACAATCAAGTTACTTTGTATATTTGAAATAACAGTGTGTATATTTGCCATAAGGCAGCTTTTTAAGGGGCAGCGAAGATGAAGTGGCTAGTATGCTCGCCTCACACACATGCAAACCGAGATCGATTCCCAGCGGGGTTGCTCCCGGAATTTCGCAGGTGGGAATTGTGCTGTAGTGAAGAGTGAGTGAGTGAGTGAAGAGACTTGGGAGGCTCTTAACAGCGAGGTCTTGAATGCCGATGAGGGTGATTGAGATGAGTATGGAGCAGCGCCGGAATTAAGGGGCGTAGGAAACAACAGAGCCTCGAGAAAACCCGCCTACCAGCGGCATTGTCCGGCACGATTCCCATATGCGAAAATCCGGGAGTGGCCCGGCCGGGGATAGAACCCGTTTTGCCTTGGTGGGAGGCGAGCAGGCTAACCGTTGACCCACCGTGGCTCCGATTGTATTGGACATAGCCGTAGCCGTTTCCCCGCCCTTCCATTTCCTTCGCGCTTCTCCATCATCGGCTCTTGATAGCATATAACGATTTAAACGTTATTGGTTAAGATAATATAATATTTCTTTGTCACTATCTAAACACGTAGTTTTGTTAACAGCGACAAATATGTTTTATCCCAAGTATTTTTCCTTTCGGTACTACTGTGTGTTTCATTTTAATTGTGCTACACGACCTCCAAATATACAGTTAATTCAATTTCTCAGTAAAACAACATAGTCTCGCACATGGCACCGTTTGGTAGCAATCAGAGCAGCAATCACAGTTAGCAGCAATCACCGTTCAGCAGCAAGAGGCAATCAGTGATCGCGAGTGATATCGAGACATCAGATGACGTTACTTACATTTCTGGATAGTGAAACACGTGAGTATCCTAAGGCGGCGTGGAAATTATAACTTCCAGGTCGTTCAACCGATGAATTTCATAATCCTTGTACGCAAGGAAGGAGTGTGACCGAACTGGTGCAGAAAAACTGTACAGCGCCCCCCTATGAATTTTTTTTTACGCGTGTGCATAACAAGCCGCTACAAATCAAAAATGCTTGACAAGTATACTTAATAACCGTTCAAACCCAATCTACTACCTTGTCTTCGCAGACATCCTCGCTTGATTTGAGACGCCCTGCATAATTATACGAGCAATAATTACAGGCTTTGCTATTGCGGTTGTAACCGGAACTCTACAACTACCGGGCTGCCGATGGATGGTACGTAATAATAAGCACCGGTAGTTCAAGACATTCTTTGCAGCTTGGCAGGCAAACGAAGAGCTTGCCTGATGCAATTACACACGCGCTGACATATCAGCTTTAAGTCTTACCATCGTCTATTTCACGGCGAGACGCGCTAATCGCATTCATTATTAGTCTTGTTATTCTATATGTTTGCGCATACGAGCTTTTCAGCCTGAATGCACAAGTGTCTTCTAATTAAAATAAATTATTGCAAAAGGCGAATTAAATTTAATGGAATTAGATAATTATGTAAACCAGTTTTTGATTTACACATGTACTGCGAGATACTTCCTTAAAAACGAGTTGCGGAAAACCTTACCAAACAATACAAAAATTTCATGCCCGCCTGTGCTCAAAGATTTTTAAAACTATATAGAACATTAATAATGTGCCTTTTTGTATTTAAGTTTTTCCTTGAGCACTTTGGTTTTCAACACATAACCAATAATTATGAACATGAAGTGTGTTGAAAATAGTTTCCTAAAAGTTTATGTTTATAACCAATTGTCGTTTATAGAGGGTTGCGTCCTTACCGTAGCGAACACCGGTGGTTTGGTATATGTATTTTAAGTACTTTACAAAGCTGATTTCAGGAAATTGGCAACATCTGTCGAAACTCCATGGGCCCTTAAACATATAGAAAGTAAGACTGCGTAACAAAGTGCCTTGATGCGGCATGATGATTACACGATCTAGCAACGCTGTTTGACAAGTAGCAATTAGTATTTAACGAGATCCTGTAATTATTCTAAAATTAACGAAGCAAAAACCAACTTCATTAAAGTTTTCTTCCATATTCGTTAAAAAAATTACAAAAAAAAAACACAATTAGCAGATCCAGTTTTAAACCCCGGGAGCCCACACAGTAAAACATGTGATCAAATTGAAGAGCAATGCATGAATTTTATAAAAAAAATCCTATAAGTGTATACACTTGTTAAACATGCCTTCCATACGTCATAATACCTAATTGCACCTAGCGAAATTTCACACAACGGAATTTTTTCGATAAATTTTTCGTCTGGTTTTTTATCGAAGATGCTGCCGTGACGAAGGTCCTGCCCGCAAGTAGATATCACCTTATAACCTCTCTAGCTGTCTGAGTCTGAGCGTCAACTTATGACTTGAAGCGGACGACAGGTTCGCGTCGAGTTGCCAGTTATGCGGTGTGACTTCCTTAGCTGAATGGGGATGAAGCGTTCTCTGAGGAGTCGTGAAACTGCTATCTTACTCTGATCTTCCGTCGCACAATTTCGCTAGGTACAAGTGCCTTCTTGTGTCACATTTAAGGAATTCTTCATTTACTGGCACACGTTACGCTGTATAAAAATTACATTTACACATAAATGACTAGAAAATAAAATTTCAAAAGTGGAGCATTTGAAAACTAATTTACGCCAAAGTGTAATTTTACGTTTTCAGAAATGCACAGAGTGCTGCAAGTCTTTGGTGAAAATACATTAAAGCATGGCTTTTTAAATTGTTATCCAGATTTTGGAGTGATTTGTTTTTATCTCTTTGTAACTATCGCGGTATAGAACAAAGAATATTAAAGTAAAAATCATTAGAACTACACATACCTATTACCTGTATTTTAATACGACACAGTTGTAAAACAGCTGACAGGGAACGAAATGTATACATGCATGTTGAGTGTAATGAATTTACCTAATGACACGGCAAAAAAGGTCAGAAACTGTATATTTAAAACCAAAGTGGATATACGATTTTTCTTTGTTAGTGAGAAAAGGACATATATACAGTAACACAATTACAACTAGTAACTCTGTGTATTTCCTTGTAGAGTAAAAGTACACCGAAATTACAGTTACTTCCTGTTATACAATAGTAACACATATCCGTATAAAATTATAAGTACAGTGTACGTAATATTTTAATAACTTTTATATTTAATTTAATAAGACGAAAAGTAAAATAATGTATTTGTTGTTGTAAAAAGGCTATTTCTTCGGTGGAGATTCTGCAGCCACATACATTTGTGTAAAATTGTACCAAATTTTTTTACAATGATTTTTAGAAGAAAAAAACCCTCCCACTAGGCGCTAGCCTTAATGCCTGTGAAGACTAACTGTTTCACCACATAATGACGGCAAGTATAAGGTACAGGTCTGTACGAGCAACGCGATGCGCGTGTGAGGACCACGAGGTGTTTGCTTGCAGAGTTGATGGAGGTGACGACCGGCGGAGATGGCGAGGAGTACTCAGCGACGATCCTGCATCCTTCTCCGTTCGTCTGCCACTTGCAGGACTCGCGAGGACTCGCGAGGACTCGCCAGGACTCGCCAGGAACGTCCTCCGTCACCGCACCATCCAGGGTTAAGGAGCCTGTCCATCAACAACGTCGCTTTGCCTCCAGACAGTCTCCTCGCTCCGTTCAGTATTTAACAACGATGTGAATAAACCGAGTCCTTTCACACGTGCTCGTTCAAGCATCAAAGATGTGTTTTAAAATTTTACTGCTCTTTCCGAAATGAACATACTCGTATATAGTCCGTTTTTTGGTCTTTGGTATGAGGAGTTCTCTTGGTGGGTATCCGCGTGATTGATTACGCATTTATTCAAGTGTACGTAGCACCTTATCAGTTATGTCAGGGTAGGAGACCTTGACATAACAATACCTTTAACAATATTTGCCGTATGGTTGCTTCTAAAGACTACCCGGAACTGCAAGTTGCAGTTAACACCACTTCGACGCAATAAATAGCTTTTTTTTTTGCTACTGTAGGCATTTAAAAGATACTTTTTACGAGTCTCAATGACAGATCAAGCGGTACATTAACTTGGACGCTGAAAAATTTGTCACGTATTTCGCGAATTCACTGCGATTTTACCACAGACAGAATACCACGCGTGAGATTATTTGACGCAATCCCTGGACCAAAATTTAATCTCTGTCGAAAATAATTTTGCTTATGACTAGGAACTTTCAAAGATAACTCTTTATACGAATTGAACGAATATTTATAGCTGTAAACAACATTTCTGTTCAACAAAACACTTGGGTTGAAGGTAATTTTATATTTACGGGAAGTATTTTGGGCATGGACTTCAGTAGACTGAAAAACCTTACGTCTGAACCAAGAATATTTCCATAAAGTGATATTTTTTTTCTCTATTTTAGGAGAAATCAAAACATTTAATAATTTTACTTCATGTTGGAGGAACATTGGGGATATTCATATTTAAGAGCTTCATGCTTATTCTTACATATGAATGCTTTACCATGTGAGCATATTTCTATAAAGTTTCATAAATCTCATATTTTCAATGCTTGTATCAGTTCATTTGTATCGCAAAGCTAAGAAAGGCATATGTTTACAATTAATTTCTGCTGGCCTAAAACTAACTATCTATAAAAAATAAAAAAATTATAAAACTTTACTTATGCGAGTGATATTTTCCATGTATTTATGCGAAAAAAGACATTATTGTATACAAGAGCATTTGAAAAAAATAAACGTGTTATTTCGTATGTTAATATTTATATTATCGTATAAAACAAATTTTTTCTTACTAACAAAATTATTACCTGATGTTTTGTTATATATATTGTATGGTTATTCTGTCATATTTTGATTCATACTGTAGCTGGATAGTAAAAATAGTACAAACGCAATGGAACAAAAATTATGTTAAAATGAACTCCGTTATTTATTGTTAAAATTTATATTTATTTCACCATAAATTGTGACCTGCCTCGGAATTCGGTGAATTTGTTCCTGAAATTGTACATTTGACACTTTCATCTTGACTTAAACGTTGGAAATATTGAAATACGCTATAAATCCGCAGCATAACTGACAATCTGTGTAGACTTCGTCATATTGTGCACATTAGAAAAATGATCAAACGTAAATTGACTCTCTGATCTGTAAGGGACCGTTTGCTGTTAGACTGCATTGCACATAACTTGGTAACTCGGTAGTTTTATTGTTTGCATTTGGTTTAGTTTCATTCAAAGAGATCCAAGTTTGGGACATTACAGTCTAATTTTTTTTATTGAAATGTTAACCATGACATTATAAAATCATGTTGTATGTAGAACATTTATTTTCAACTGCAGTTTGTATTTGTTTAGTAGTATCAACATTTAATTTTTCCTTGTAACTCTTTCCGAATGCATGTTACTGGTTTGCATCAGCAGTGTCTTTGATAAAGCATATTTTACACAGTAACAAATTTTGTAACTGACACTGTAAACCGCATGCACCAAATGTGAGGCAAGATATTTTTTTTTCATTATCTGATATTAAAGAATCTCTGCACTTGTGACTCTTGGGTAGCAAATAATGTTCAAACTAGAATCATTAAAGACCGATCTGCCGCGGGTGATAAAATCAATTCAACCCAATTCGAAGAGTAACGTGATCAAAAAGCGATGAAATGTCCCTATCACGAAACAGACACGTTGCAGGAGATACATTATGGACGATGACATCCCAAAGGCTGGCAGAAACGATGTTCGCATTAGCAGGATGAAGGTGAGTCGAATCTTCAAATCACTTCAAAATTCCCCACGGTCAATGCTGGGAATCGACCCCGAACCCTCAGATCTGATGCCACTGCACTAACCACAACAAAGCTCTCTTTCACACTGAAGAGGCAGGCAACGATCTAGTGTCTGCAGCTTTTGTTACAGCGAAATACTCGCTGCGACTACACTATACGGCATTCATGGGGTGCAGAAGTTTGGGGCGGTTATAAACAACGAGGACTTGAGAGCTGATGAGTGTTAAACTAAGCGGATATGGAGCAGCGTCGGAATGGAAGGGCAAGGGAAACGGGAGATCTCCGAGAAAACCCGCCGATAAGTGGCGCCGTCCTGCACGATTCCCGCGTGCGGAAACCGGGAGTGGCCACGACAGGAATCGAACCCGCTTCGCCTTGGTTGGAGGCGAGTAACCTAACCACTGCGCCACCGCGACCCCTCGTGCCGTCAGCAGCCTGTTATTTACCAGCATCTCAGATTTTTCCCAGGCGTCAAATATGCGATGGCTAAGGACCAAAGAATGTGCTGTCATTTACGTGTAACGTAAGGGGTCGTTTCATCCATTCCGAGTTTCTTATGAATTTCTCTCAAGAATTCCTTCGTAACCTGATGCAAGGAGACGAAAACTGACAAACATGGCGTCATGGTCAAGCCAGAAGGTGTCCACTTACAATACGCCGTTGCGCATGTGAAGAAAATAGCGGCTCTAATTTTCCTGCCGCAGCAAAATAACTTACTCGTGACAGTACGGGTGCTATTTTAGCCAATTTTATACTTGGTGGTAGAAAAGAAAAATATTTTCAGTAAACAAAAACGTTAGCAGGTACAAAATGGCTTTAATAAAACAATATATGCGTTATTGTGGAGAACAAGCGGTTTTTTAGCAAAAAAAAATCTGTTATGGAAAGCACTAGCAAAATATATTCTTTCTTAGCTTCTGGCCTCGAGAGCCAGCGATCTGTACACACTAACCAAATAGTTTTTGCAATCGTTAAATAAATATTTTCTTTCAGTGTAGTCACTAAACCAGTTATATTTCCCCAAACCTACCAGTAATATAGAAATACTGAAACTGCTCTGGTGGTAATTTTTACATATAACCAATAGAGTTTAGATAGGCACCCGGTGATAGCTACGTTTTGTCAATGAACCACCGCCTTTTGCAGCGCATTATTAGCATAAGCCGGGGTTTTCAAGTAATTCCCAATGGCATCGTCACGACTTCCAGCAGGCGAAGCTAGAATTTAATCTCGAGTTTTTTTTCCCATCTTTCTCCTCGGAAATCTCAAGATTTTCTGACGGCTCTTCCTTCGTCTTGTCGACGGGATATTTCCCCTCCTACCCCTCTCCACCCTGGTTAATTTATAACGTCGAGACAACCCACGACAGGCTGGGCTGAATAAGCAGGTCACGACAGATCTTTCCTACGTCCGTGACTGTCCGTTGGCCGGTACGTCCGCCGGCGGCGCGCTGACATGCGTTTCGGCAATGACTGCGGGCGAGTGTATTAAGACGTAGGAGGAGGGGCCAGAGAGGACCTCTGGGCGTCAAGTCACATCTGCTCTCAGGCCGACGGACACCGCCCGGTAGCCGATACCATCTACTCAGGAGAACGTCCGGGCGAGTTGCCTCACCGCCAAACCTGGCAAACAAGAGCTGGCCGCACTACCGGAGATGGGCTTTCAAAACAATTCACCTTCACCCGGCCATCCCTCGACAACCACCGCCGGTGATTTCCCCCGCGATATCAACATCGACGGGATACGTTTTAGTAATTCGCGTCGCAGAACAACGAAGCGGACAAACGAGAATTGTCGTGGCGGTCGATTTCGTTCAAGCTCTTAGCAGTCGCGATGCTCCGCAATGGGCCATTTTTGCGTTGATTGGCTGCCTTGTTTCGTACACGACTTTCTGTAAGTCCGGTGAGCGATCGGCATGTTCGTAGCCATGCGCTTTATACAATGACATTCCGTCACAAAATAAATGAGTACACAGAGATGCAACTACCTTACGTCCCTACAAAATTATCCCAAAGCCTTGGTGCAGGCTCATTGTGGGCGATTTGGCACTTAAGAAACATCTGTTTGGCACTTACTTATCCGCATTTTTTCATTCCGCTGCAATTAAATTTATATTACATTAGACACGATTACTATATTCATTCGTCCGTTTAGCGAAACAAAAAGCCGCGGTTACACCACTAATACCGAAATTAAACACAGGCTGAATCATATAATATGTTTACCATACATTCAAACTTTACATACTAGTACTACATTAAGATGAAGAGATTTATATATCATGTTGTTACTATTTCTTCAGACATAAAAATTATTTGTCGTTGATTATTACATATTTTTTCTTTGCCAAGTCATTGTATATGGTAAAGAAAATTTTCTGGAATATAATATCTATAAAGTGTCATTATATATTTGCCATGTGGGACAAATGTAAACGAATAAATTTTTCTTTTATGGTAATGACAGAAGATTCTATATTATCACACGAATTTAAAAAACTTACTTACTAAACTATAATAAAATAATGGTTTTTTGGCGTAACACAAATCCATTTTTAATCATTTATGTTAAAGAAAAACAATTAAAAAAATATAAAGACAATATGGAGTCTCTCCGCGCGACCTACAAAATTTTTTAAGGGATTCACGTAGGCAAATTTTGGTTTTTTGAACTCGAAATGATTTAACTGCCACCACTAAAATGCTGTAGTTACTAAAATATTATTTATTGGATACGAATAACATTTGGTAGGAGGACTTCCTTGTGGGTCCGGCAGTGAATCTGTAACTGCTCTCATCCGTAAAGAGCACTCGACTCCATTTACGAGCTCCCCAGTAATTTTGTTCCCCATGAAAAAAAACCCCGTGTGCAGTCTCCTGGCCACGATAAAACGCGATATCGGGCGTCCTCTAGTTGCACGCGTCTTGCAATTTGACCCGCGCTCTGCCGTTGATCTCTTCTCGCCTGTAGGACGATACTCTAGTCCTCCGTTGCAATCGTTGCCCCTGGACGACCAATGCTAAACCACTTCCGGTAGTCCGATATGCCGTCCCGACTCGTGACACGATGCTGTGTGCTGTCCCGAACTCCTCGGCCTCAGTAGACACTCTCCGACATGCTTCCAAATGATCAATAATTCAACCTTGGGTAATAAATAGACTAAATATGAGGTATACTAATCTCGCTGGCTGCGCGCAACCAATATCTGTGACACGACATTGAACCACTTTTCTGCCAACACGTCTAGCGAAAATGGCATGGTTTGGATTTTAGGTTAGAAAACTGATTTGTAAATTAATACTTTGAGATGTGTGTACATTTCTTCTAACCAGTTTAATTGCAGTTTGATTAAATTGAAATTTTTAGAAGTATTTTATTCATATGAAAGTGCTTGTCTTTTGAAAATGGAGATATAAACAAACGTGTATATCACTTGACCCAGTAACATTGACAGTTGTGTATGATTGAGGTAGGTCAACGTTGGGTACATGCGCAGAAGACGAATAAGCTGTCTTACCTCTTCTTTAGAGTATGGGGTAGATATATCTGGATGTTGCCCACGGGACTGTCTGTTCGCCTTATCAGATATCGGAAAACAACTGAACGTCTGTCAACCCGATGCGCATTGTGCAATAATGTCCAGTGCAATGCCGAGTGTGCACTGCGCTCGTGTTTGTACCCACTGCACACTTCCACAGAAGGTCATGCAGAATGCGTCCATGACCTACCGTACTGCATCCTAGGCTATCTCTTGATCGGTATTTCTTACAGTTTGCATAGTAGTTTGTTGGTTTTTGTTATTGCGATGAATTTGCCAAGAGGTTGTCCATTAGCTTTGGTATCAGAAGAAATAACTCTCTTTTAACAGTAATTACAATTTATAAACATGCTTGAAAAATGTAATACATCAATGATGTGAAGAATTTCGTAAACTAATTCATAAATGTTTTTTCAATACAGATTATCATTAGTTTGGTGACATTTTTGTTACCACACAATTTAATAGGAATTTTTGATTATTTGAAGATATGTACTGCTATGCATTTCCCAGGAAGTAAAAGTAAAATAAATTCCAATATTTATTATTTAAATACTCACATTCCAAAAAAATTACACGTTATGTTTCACTTAAAGATGTGAGAAAATTTACATTATAAAAGATGCAGTGATCTTCCTAATGACAGCTACAAAAGCACAGACAATTTTTTAAATATATTTTTTTATATAATTGAAAACTGCTATATGTTTAGATATCAGAAAATATCCTCCCTAACAAAAATCAACGCTCAACCCAAAACAGGGACATGGAAACAAAAAATATTGGTGGTTCTTTTTCTTAGGATTCTAGCATATATTCAGAAGAGTGTAATCTAAATTCGGACAATAAGAGGGTTAAAAATAGTAAGTTTTGTTAGCTTCAAAATATTATATATATATATATATATATATTGTTAACTCTATTAAATAATAATTGAGGCATTTTCGATGTTAAATGCCATTAGTAAAAATGCTGAAATATTTATTGAATTGTAATTTTTAGTTCTACCTTAAAGAAGATTGAAAAGAGTCAGAAAAATTATGACGGGATCTTTAACGTATTTAAAACACAATGTAATAAAGTTGTGTGTTTTGTTTCAGAATAATATTTCAACAAATGCCGAAAATTAAATTAAATTTAATTTAAAACAAATTAAATAAGAAGGTATTTATATGATATTCTGGCAAAAATGCAACACCTTAAATCAAATACAAATTAAAATTTTGAAGGATGTAAAGAAGGAAAATAATTCAAAATTTTTTATCTGCTTAATACATAATATTTTAAAGTCTGCGTAAAAATGGGGAAAATTAATACCATTTCAGTCTGCTACGCACAAAATCCGTAACACAAAAGCTACGAATTTACACACACACACTAATCAAACGACCCAAATAATTTTAATTTCGGGTGGGCGAAACTATAAATTAAACCTATATATTAATTGCATGGTTTTTATGTGCTTGTGTTGTTTTTCTATAAAACAAATTTTGCCACCCATGTCACAAAATATGCTATCAATTTACCACCGTAGCTCATATTTATGTGTTTAATTTTTGTATGTGATTGGTTTTAGGTTTTCCTGTGTTAAAAATAAAATGGTTTTTTGGACTTAATCGTTGAACAATGGCGCGAAATTTAGTGCCCACGGTGGTTTTTACGTTTGCAAAAGAAAGACTCTATCCAGCACTCTTTATTGATATCAATCAAAAGTGTCACTTATAAAATTTTTTTGTTCTTATAAATTTTTGTAAACACTTTGGTCTCATCGTAGATGCATTGCAATTTGATTATCAACTTATTCATATCGTGATTAGCCAGTGCCAGAAAAGACGACATTTCAATTGGGTCTATCACACACTATAATCGTTCCTCTCACGAACTAAAGCCAGTAAGAACAGAGTTGTTCACTATAGACTGTAAAAAAAAAGTAATACGGTTCTCAAACAAAAATTGGAAACAATTTGTTTGCATTAACAGAATAATATATTATGATGCAACTATACCACACACTATTTTACGAAACAAACAATATGGTGTGTGTATCTCCATATTAATAATAAATTGCAAGTCTACAAAAGTTATTTATTAGAATTCAACTGCGGTTTTACACATGCTACAGTAATGTGCTGTACATTTTATTGTTATTTACATTATAATTTTATAGAGATTATCTTGGATACTAGTTCCCAAATAAGCTTTTGCAAACAAAATGCTATAAATACTCCTTGAAGAACGACAAGTTCCCAAAAATTTTTTCAGATAAAGCAATTGTTTAGAACCGTTGCGGATATTGCGTGCCAAAATTTGGGCGGGGTAAGGGGAAAGAGATGGTAAGTATTTATATACTGCAACTTTATTCGTTTTCCTCACTCACGTTGCTGACAATTTAAGGATCAGTTAAAAAAACTGTCGCATTCACAACTGTACAGTCAGAAAGAAACGAAGGACGCGAACATTACCGCTAAATTCATAGGAAAATACGAAAATTATGTCTTCGCAAAAATTTACGGAAGTACCGAAAAATCGCTAAATAACTGGAAACGCCTAATTCAAATAAGTTAGGTCCCTGTTATATTAATAGTTTTAATTTTTAAAAACAATATGTGTTCTGGGCATGTTCAAAGTAGAGAACATTTTTTTTTCTGTAAAAATTTAAGTAATTGAACGTGCTGTGTTTGGTATTGTATTTACGACATATTTTTAACGATTTGGCCCAATGCACTAGAGTGTCACCACTGTTATTAGTAGCTCTTTACAAAAAGACGTGTAAAAAAGTTTACAGTCCCTAGTTTTCTCGTAACGTGCAACACGGCCTGGTATACAGTACCGGTATAATGTTTAACATCGTCAGCTAGAATAACAACTTTTTCCAACTTTGGGTAAAGTGATAATGAGACAAGAACACAGGTTCTCTTTTATCTCAATAATTTTTGATACAATTTTCCCAAAAAAAAAAAAGTATTCGAAATTAAATTTCTTAAGGAAGACTGGCGAGTTAAGAAATATTGCCAACTTTATAATTCGAGATATTTCTTTTCTAAAATTTTATGTTAATAATTACATTTTACAAAAGAATGAGGAATGAAATTTTTTTATTTTATTTCTTAACTCAGAAGTATTAACTGAAAAAGTCGCGTTAAAAATAATTTCATGTTTGAAACAAGTTGTGTTTAGAATTGATGAATCGAGAAGGAATTTCTTTAAAGTTGATTCCCTATTTCAAGTGGTTGGCTACAGGCTGGGTATGCCCCCTCCCCTCTCCTCCAGGACCAACAGTGGTTTAGAGCGACCACGTAATCCCCGTGGGCGTTGTATTAGATCGAGGCCGACCGGCAGTCTGAAACTATCTGAAGCAACTGTTGGCGTGGGCCCAGATCGCGAAGACACATCTGGACCACAGCATTCTCGCCGCAGCACATCACGTACTTCGATTCCTCCTCGCGTTCTCATCGCGAGCAGTGGTGCCAACATTAAGAAAGAGAATTCCACTTGGCCATAAGTACAAATATACCAGAATTTGTATTTTACAACAATATATTTCACCATCTTTCCAATAATTACATAACTCCTTATATTAAATTTGAATTGAGATTATGGTTTGACATAGTTATAAAACAGATTTTTTGTAACTGAAAATTTTTTTATAGATGCGTGTATAATGTAGAGGCAACAGTGAAAAAGTTGCAAGAAATTGAAAAAAAAAAAAAAACAACCAATTAAGAAGTTATTTTCGTAATGAAATGACACCATTTTTCAAATAGTAACTACAGATCTTTGTATCTTTGTTACAAATAACGTTGTAATATAATTTGTGGTCACTCCGAAAAATCTTTTCTTCCTTCCAGATATATATTGTCCATCTCACGCCAACAATTAAGAAAAATTCCTGTAGATCATCCTCAGATTACTACACAACAATTTTACGTTTACTATGAACAAATTCTGATGATCTTCCTGTACTCTTAAGAAAGTTCTTAATTGATAGAATATGTGGAAATAATACCGCACATCAGGCTGCAAATGAAAAGTTGGAACTTCCCTGTACATCTAATTATTTTGATACAAATGTAGGTATCTTACCATGACTGTATGGGGGGAAAAGTTTGCTTGTTAATCCACGAAAATAAATGGACTGTCCCGACCAAATATTTAACGATGTAAGAAAACGAACATCGATTCTGAAGTTATAACTACCATGGACGGTCATCAACTCTTGCAGTGCCACCGAGCCTGTTGCCAACTGTTGCGAGCGTTGGTGACAAAGAAATCCTAGGGAAAATACCACATTACGAAAGCCACTCACACAAAATGTTATATGCGTCCACAAGTTTTCACACACATGTACACCTACAAATTCACACACCTAAACACTACCATTCTCTTCTTCTCATTATTTCTCATTATAATGTAAACATTCACACAATAAATTTGAGAATGATTTCGTGGAGTGTACAAAGTAGGAATTAAAATAGCCAAATCTGGCGAGAAATACACAGTTGGAAATACATGTGTGCGTACTGCTCGACGGACACATGTGAACACCAGGAAAATTTGTGAAACACAAACCCCCATCTCCCTTACCCAAACTTTTTTCTTTCATATCATACCGGCAGCTTCAACGTCGTGCAGACGGTTAGGACGATAACATTTACAAGCAACTGAAGACTTTTCGTCTAGCAGCCTGTTTGAAGTCTAGTAACACGAACAGCCGAACTACCCAGGATAACGGACGTACTAGAGGAATCGAAGAAATTGGCGTGTTCTAGAGAAACCATGTGGTTACAACTGTCTTGGTTTGTATGCGGTTGGAACGCGTGACTTTTGTGAAGCAGGCTACTGCTTCACAAGGCTACAGGCTACAGGCTACAGGCTACAAGCTACAGGCTACAGGCTACTCGACCAAGCGAACCAAGATGCCGGGGAGGGGTAAGATCCGAGAACTAGTGCAGCGGGCGAGAGGGGAAGAACAACGAAAAGTACGCGAAGTTCAAAACCGGTAACTGTCTGTGCAGGCGCGTGTTCACCTGTCGACATGGCTTTAAGGCGCCCGTCTACCTGGCGCTTGAACTGCGTTGCAGAGTGTTCGAAATACACGTTTTTCAACGAAACTATCAACCGTGCGTCCAACGTGCTGATCTACGAAAAGAACACACACTTCAGGCGAGAAATGTTAAGTACTTTCAAAATATCACGTACGTTAGAAACATCAATTCAGAGTACTCCAAAACCGCTAAAAACGGCCTTTCCAAGGCACTGTAGCTCAAAATGCACGCATCAGATACATACAAAACTACTATAGGGGCCTGCACTGAACCTTCCTAAAGACTTCCCACTAATAAAATAATATGGTCACCGCTGAAAGTCCCATAGGTACACGCAGCACGACGAGAACACTGCACGCCAGTTCAGAGCCTCGCGCTTAGCGGCGATGGCGTACTTGATGCACGTGGCAGTGTCGCCCTTATCGCTCCCACGCTTCTTGGCCTAGACGTGGGAAAAAGTTGCAGGTAGACGGGGGCCTTAAGCAACTTCCACAGCCACCAGCCCACACTGAAGCATCAGCAGGTCTATGGGTATTAGTTAGCACTGTGCCACAACTTATGGTCACTGCGGCACACGACGCCTGCAGCAAAGTGCCTTATCTTATAATGGAGGAGGAATGGGTAGGTAAGAGAAGATGGAAGAGAGTGAGAACGGTGTGACCTTGTGTAGTTCGGATATTTTCCGAGTGCACACTTGGGGCTTGGTCGAACAGTAATTTACACCTTTTATAGCCACTTTCATTTTTACGGTTTCAATTGTTGGAAACAAAAAAAATATTATGCAAGCCGTACTTAACACTTGTTTAACTGTCAGAGCCAATGAATTGTAGGCGATATTTTTAGCTACAGTTATAGGAACCAATTATGGCCTACACCTATAAGAAGGTTTGCGAATCATCTACCCACAGGTAAGATCATATTGATCATTAGCTTCGCGGTGTGCAGTACAGACAAAACATTACCTACTCGTGCGCAAAGTACACACATGCTTGCACTAAGCTTGAATGGGTTATTTAAGTCTTCCACCCTCTCACCAGGCCTTCGGTCTGGCAACTGAGTACTGATTCGGCTAGTACGGGCCAGATATCTGCGAGCTTGAGAAACATCACAAGAAACGGGGATGTCACTGAGTGGTCCTAGGATTCATTAGAAAGAGGGCTTAGGGTGGTGGGGAGGGGGGCTGTACGAGAAAATTAAAGCCTCCCACATTATGTATAGTATAACAGAAAACACTGTCCACGAGGACCAGTTTTCTTTCATACATATTCATATTTTTAAAGAAATTCACTATTGTCCACGAGAGTGATCCATTATCGTATCTGACCTTACACATATTTGGTATTATGTATAAAAGGCTCGTTGAACTTTGAAAACTAATTTACCCTCGAAGTGTTGACCTTGTTGAAGGAGTTGATACCATCCAATCAGTTAGCAGTAAGAAACCCGCGCTCTGCTCTCAGATAACCAGCTCCTCTTACGCAACGAAACACCTTACAAGAGAAGGTTAAATACATCAGGCCATTTTGCAACCGTCATCTAGTCTCACAGATATGCGGCTCGCACCATACGACTCTCGTAAGCGAGGTCTTTAGATAGGTTTGTGAAGCAATAAGTAAGTGGTAGCGCGTATTCGACAAAGAAAGGGAAAGAGAGAATGAGCGAGGGAGAGATCTCGCATATGATCAGAATGACCTGGCGGTCGTGAGCCTCCGAAATGTTATCGGTTTTATGACATGCGGTTCGCCCAATAAAGAAGGGCGATACTTAATATTTAACGTATATTTATTTCTCGTCTCGTACGTTGTCTGGGCTGCTGGATCTCGTGTTGCAAACTTTCTAGTTTTGAAGGCTGGAGTCCGGCGGCTCCTTTGTGGTTATCGTTGAAAACGTGTTTGTTTTCTTGGGTGTCTTGTGTGGGAATATAGGATTACAGAGGTAGTGTTAAAAAAAATGGTGTTCTTTATTGGAGAATAGAAAATTTCGCGAGGACTTCCGAAACTGTTTTTGAATGTTCCGTTTATAATCTGGATCACTCATAATTTTACACGTCCCAGAGAACTTTCAACCGATTATACGCTGCAATAAAAAAGTACGGTATAATTTTATACACATTCAACTGTTCGAGGCCGGTACACGTTTCAACAGATGTTAAAAATATCTCGAAGTGAGTGGTCTATAATATAAACCGTTTATAGTTTTAAATTTTATATTATTTCATTATTGATATTATACAATTGTTAATGTCTTTAAAATATTAGGAAAATATTTAAAAATTTATTACATAATAGGGCTTAAAATTTTTTTTTTAATAACTACGACAGCAGGTACTATACTCGGGTACACGTTTCGACGTCCAATTTAATTTTTAAGCCGTTTTGTATCCATACAGAATTCCCCTACTTTTCACAACCTGTGTCACAGAATTGCCAGTAATACAAGAGCGACAACGGCTTGAACAAAGAATAGTCACTCTTACGAAAGCCAAACTGCCCCGTATAACTTGGGCTAGATATATGGGATGGTCCACCTAACGCGGACACCCCTCCAAAATTTTCGGGACGATTGCACATCACGAAATGCGGTTTTCACTAAATCAAATTTCGTCAAGGGTAAGTAATTTTCCGCAAAGAGACTATTCGTAAGGCGTTATGGAAATATATAATTAAACCATATATGATTTTTCCCTTGGAAACATACATTTATGTCAATGGCGCCTGAAAGAACGTGCAAAGAGGAATTCAGTTATATAGCATATGCAGTGTAAAGTAACACAGCAATGCCAAGAAATAATGTGTTAATATGATGAAGTTAGGTGTGCCGGTAGCATGGGGCAGTGGACCTGTACTCACAGTTGTAAGCAAGCAACACGCGCCGTGACTCATCCTGGCGGGACCGCTTCCTAATAGCAGCGTAGCGCTTACCTTAAAGGGGAAAGGGGCATATAATGCGATATTGGACAAAGGAGAGCACCGCAGCGGAGGGAAGACAGGCATTGCGAGCGCAAGTCTGATGTCAATACATTACATTTCATCCAACTACCAACGTATTTCACGAGAATGGTTTCCTAGTCATTAAATTTACTAAGTAACGAGTGCGTACAGATGCGCAAAAAAAATAGAACAGACCAACCTAAGGGGAAATGCAATCGCATCCGCATGCATTGTACAAAAGAGCAGAGTTATGGTGGAAACGTTCCACATTAGGTCTTTTCACATCATGTGCTCGATGTGTTTACCATCGACAGCAATACACATCTGTAAACGCACATGTAGCGAGTGACGATCGGACTGAAGTGCTTCTGGCGCAATGCCTCTGCAATCTGCCACAATGCGTTCCTTCATGTCTTCACGCGTCGTAAGTAGAAGGGTAATGGGGACGTTGGCACATCGGGACCTGGGACCGGAGGTTTGGAGCTGTTCGTGCTCTCTCATTCCGGTCGGCCGGTGGCCATAATGAATACAGTTAACCTTGAAATTTGACCTTGGCTCTGATGACTATTTACGTTGACCCTGATGACCTTCTACCTTGAAACTTAAAGAAAATCCCCAAAAAAAAAATATATTCTTTGATAAATTTATAAAAAAATTATTAAAATTATTTTGAAATTTATTATTAAAATCTATGTTTATAAAAATTTATTTTAAAAAACTTTATTTTTAGAGGTCCCACACACACCCTCCTCCTCCATTTATCATTCCACAATAGTAGTAGGTGCAGTCCACCATCTTGGTAGGTATTACAACGACCATCCACTATTTTGAGTGGCGCAGTCCGCAATCTAAGTAGTTGCAATCCGCCATCTTGGTAGGTGTCACCATCAGCCATCGTGGTATATGCAGCCATCCACCGTTTGGACGGTGCAGTACGCCATATTGGTAGATACAGTCATCCGCTATCTTGGTCAGTGCAGTTCGCCATAATGGTAAGCGTCATCGCCACCGTCCGCCATCTCAGTTTTTTGTTTGTCATTTGTATATACATTACTGGAGTTTGTCTCTCAACTTCGTTCGACCACGATTTTGTTTTTTTCGTTTGTCATTTGTTTTACATTGCTGGTTCTGTCCCCAACACCTTGCACAGCAGACGACTGATCTCCTCCACTCACCCTTCCAATATATTTAATTGACCAATTGCCCCACTCCTGTTTCTCATTGGCTAAATGCCCACCCCTTTCAAATATATTTAATTGCTCCGCCATTGTTTTTCATTAGCTAATTACTAGGGTGTTTTCGGAAACCTTCGTTCCGACCAATCGGCAACCTATTTTAATCGCGAGGGCAGACTATTTTTCCCCTTAAATACCTTTTTATAAGATGCAACCTGAGCCCTCTCAAGAAAGCATTCCTTTTACTCGATGTCGTTCCTTTTTAGCTATTTTAAGAGGAAAGTCCAGTGACCATTCCGAAACTTGCAGGGTTTCAAACACCTGTTAGATTTACATTAGCCACGTTGTCAGGCGAAGAAGAAAATAACAGCAACAACAACACAGAAGAAAATTGAGATAATATTCTTCAGATTATCCGCACCATATTAGCACGAGGAGCAACTTCGTGAATGCCGTATACTAGCACGAACCCGCAACCATCAGGCAACCTGTACCAGCCGCCATCGGCCAGAACATCCTACAAATTATTCTCTCTTGCTTCGCAGAGAAACCCATCAGTTCCAAATTCGAATAAAGCGATATCGAAGAAGAAATGGAAGTGCCCGTCCCCGAATTTTCTCCATTCAGGACAGAAGATGTGAGCAAGTACAGTGAACTGAACTGTGGGTAGCGACGTGTAAGTTTTCGAGATAGATTCTTGAGGGGTACAGCAGTAGTGTATAAAGGGGCATTCGAACGCAGGTTCGTGACAGGGAGGAAGGGAGGAGGAATGCAAGAGCAGGAGGAATGCATTTGCAGGAGAAGGAATGCATCCGCAGGAGGTCGGCCATGTTGACGGTCATGTTGACAGTCAGTTGGCGGCCATGTTGCCAGCTAGTACATTCTAGAACATTCGATCCCATGGCGGCCATTTTGCCAGCCAGTAAATTAAAACTTATGTAAAAACTTATGTAAAAATTTTATTAAATTTTTTTTAAAAAATAATGTATTGTATGAGGCATGCATGTCGGCCATGTTGGCCGCCAGTGTCCGCCATTTTGCCAGCCAGTAAATTAAAACTTATGTAAAAATTTTATAAATTTTTTTTAAAAAAATAATGTATTGTATGAGGCATGCATGGCGGCCATGTTGGCCGCCAGTGTCCANCCTCCTGCTCTTGCATTCCTCCTCCCTTCCTCCCTGTCACGAACCTGCGTTCGAATGCCCCTTTATACACTACTTACAGCAAATTCAATTTTGTGACGGTACAATTCACTTGCTATGCTGCTACAATGATATCGAAGGCTGTTATGGGCTGGACACTTAAACGTGCGAATATGAAAACTGTTACGTTTACAGTTTGTGCCCCAACTCTACGCTACCTTGTTCGCTGGCGGAGTTGGTAAAACAAAATCGTGATGTCCACTTATGCAAGGCAAGAATGCAGGAAAGTGAAGCGTATGAACATTTCCGAAGGAGTAAAAATTATAATGTGTGCAATTAGCAGGAGAAATGTGATCGGCATAACCATGTAGTAAAAAGGCAATGTTTCCCGGACTGGGAATCCTCCTGCACAACTTTTGCATGCGAAGTACACCTAGGCTCGAGGCCGAGACCTTCCACCAAGTCTTCTCGCAACGGTGGAGCACGTCCTGGTGATATGTTCATTCCCGAGAAAAAAATATGCAAGCACATATCCTCCACTGCACGGCGTAACCTACACGGGCCAGCCGGCTGTTACCGTAACTGTGGAGTGGTGTGACGATAATGTTCGTTTCCTCCTTCGATGGTAAGAATCTTGAATTATATCAGTGCAAGGTTGTGACAGTGACGAGTATGAAGTTAATTTGTCTCCTCCACAAACAAAATTTCAAACAAACATCGGAAAAATAACAAAATTAATTGTGGGCCAACGATAGTTCAAGCAATTACGTAAGGGAAAATTGCGAATTTAACTATGAAAAAATTTTTTTTTAACTTTTTAAAGTATGCTCAGAATGATGTGATGGCGCTTTGCACAGTTTGGAGGTTACAACGCCAGCGGACCCATGTCCAGAGGTGCTCCTATTTGCGTGTCAATATGAGCTTTGCTCTATCTTCAGGAAAACCCAGGTGACAAAAACTTCCCATTCCCCTCGTAATGTTTTTATTTGACAAAACACACTTATTCTACAGTGTAAATAAAATATTGACGTCCGTGACTAAAAGTTATAATGGAAACATTATGTTTTTATACTATTAGTAAAAAAATCTCGTAATTTTCCATTAAAAAAATCTCGTAATTTTTTGTTGTTTACCAATCTTTTGAATTGTTTCAGTAAATAGGTTTATCATATAAAATGTTTTCTACCATGTGTTCAGTAAATATAATATATAAATATTTATATATTGTTAAATTTTTTTTTTCATTTTATGTGTAAATACAATGTATTTATACACTGACTTAAATTTTCTTACAGGTTTTTTTAAAATTATGTTGTGAAATAAATAATTTTGTTTAAAGTATCTGTTTTGTATTTTCATTCGTATTGAAATAATTATGAAATGACATGAGTGTTTTGATTCCTACTACATGCAAGCCATACAGAGGAGAGAAATAGAGTGAGAGAGGGAGAGAGGGAGAGAGAGAGAGAAAGAGAGAAAGAGAGAGAGACAGTCAGAGGCTGGCGGCGTTCTTGTGCGACATGTCAGAATGAGGTCGTCACACGATCACATCTGCTCCTTCAGCATACTTCCCTTACGTCTTCACACTCTCGAGAGGTAGTTAACGTAGGTCAGTAGCAGTACCATTGTGCCATTGACATTTTTGTAAATAGATTTTTCTTCTTTATATGGCGTATTTGCTAAATATTTCACACACATTTTTTTTTAATAGTAAAACAAAAAAAGCTAATAATGTGCAGCAAATTTTAGAGAAAAAATTATTAACATTGTAGGTAAATAAGTCAAGCATAATTATTATGTAATATGAGCTACTGTTAAGGAATATTGCACGTATCTGAACCGTCTCCAAAGGAAAAGCAAGAACAATAAACATATCTAAGGGAAAAGCAAGTGTTATTTGCATACGCACGCCTATACCAGGTTTTTTTTGGCTCTTCAATGTATATATACCATAAAAAAATTAATTTTTTATCAACTAAATTCTCTCAATGTACAATAACAAAGTAATGGAGTGGGGGGGCGGGGGGACGCCAAAGGCTAATAAATAGAGTGGGCATTTTTTTCCCCTCCGTAAGAGCTACGTTGCAGCTTCCTGGATCGGCTTGGAGAGGATACCAGCGAAACTGCGCTGGCCATCAGCTTTTATTGCGATCCGGGAGAACATCTAATCATGCATGAGACTGGAAACGCAACTAGCTGCCAGGAAACTCGTATTGAGCCCAGCATGGCAATGTTTTGATCGGCTTGCTGCGCGCGTCAGGGTATGTCCTGAACAGACGTGGATAATTTCTCCGCCGAGCTTTCCCTGTTTCCTTCGCCTGTTCAAATTCCATATACGTTCGCGGCAAGCTGTGAGGTCGGGGGCACGTGCCGGCCATCTTTCATTGCCACCACGTCCTATCCACCAGTTTGGAAACGTTTAATCTAACACTTGCCTCGCCACCAAAGCAAAA
Organism: Clitarchus hookeri; assembly: GCA_002778355.1. Taxonomy (NCBI): domain Eukaryota; kingdom Metazoa; phylum Arthropoda; class Insecta; order Phasmatodea; family Phasmatidae; genus Clitarchus; species Clitarchus hookeri. The sequence goes on from NQII01000017.1 coordinate 1,480,745, forward strand.
TGCTGAAACCACATATCACGATGTATGTTGAGCAGTATGTTTTCCAGAAGTGCCGTTAAGGTATCTCTGAGTAAATGCCGGTCATTGCCGCTTGGATGAATTAAGGCCCTATAACGTAGTCTCCAACGATTCCAGACCACATGTTAACATTCCACTGTCGTTGGTGTTCCAAGTGCTGGATCCAACGCTGATTCTCCGTCGCCCAAAAGCGCGTATTTCTTAAATCTACGCGGCCATGGTTTCTGAAGGTTGCTTCATCGGTTAATAGTATGTTCATCACAAAATTTTTGTCACCCCTTACAGACATCAGAACAAATCTTAAAACAAAACACGCTGCTGGAAATCACCTTAATGTAATGCCTGATGAAGAGCCACGTGATATGGATGGAATTTCCGTAGGCGCTGTATCCGTAACACACATGTTTTACTTACTCCTACGAACCTGGAAAGTTCTCGCGTACTCATGACCCATCACGATCCATAAATGCTGCATAATAACCCATAATGACGTGAAATTACCCCTTATTGTGGTGGCTTGTGTGTTGATTGTGTTGCTGATTATGGTGCTGTTAATGGTGTTAATTGTGGTACTGACTGTAGTGCTAACTGATGTGCGTGTGGTGCTGATTGTGAAGGGTCGGTCTAGCAGGAGTCAGTTGTCTGCTTTAAGTGTGACTATGATTTCAAGCTTGGCAAAGAACTTGTCTGGAAGAAACGGTTGAAGTTATAATTGCATAGTAATATGATAAATATATTAAATGTCGGGTTGAATGGAGGCATTAAAATTCTTTAACCTCACTGATGAAATGTGTTGGTAGGTGTAAATAAATACATAAGGCAATTGTTAAGCCAAATAGATGCACATGTTGCCACTGTGGAAAGGACTTCGGTTTTTTTTTTCATGGAGATGATGCAAACCGTTGATTGTACAAAGTCTGCTGTATATCTTACTTCTTTAGATGTAACTGCTCCCACTGCTGGAGTAATACATGGGAAACAGTGTTGCTACTGTAGAAAGTAGAAAGATCTTCAGAAAAAACTGCCATGGTCAGCAACATGAGAGAACCACCTGAACGAAGAGTCTTTTTCTCGCGATGAAGCATTACGACAATGGTTACATGCAGTTTATGTGCAAGGTGATATATTGAAGAACCATATCAATAAATGCAACGATTGGCCTTTTGAGAGCCAGCAAATTATGTCGTCAATACCCCCTGCTGCATCGATGGATACTGATTCCANGTGCTACGTTGGTGGGTACTCATTCCACAGACGATTATAGTGGGCCAGATAATGCTAATGAAGGAATGAGACACCTACGAGGTGTGGTCAAGTCGATATGCTTGGAATGTACACTTGCAATACGTTCGCGTGAAGTCGAAGAAATTCAAAATACATGGTTGTCGACTCTAAATACTGACAACGACTGTGCGACTGCTACAAAGAAAATTAAAGTTGATACTCAGGATGAAACAGGTGGTGAAGACGATCATGAAGACAGTATTTAAGATAATGAATATTAAGACAGCGGTGGTTAAGTATCTGATGAGAAGGATGATTGACATTCCCACACATTTAACCAACGAGTTTCCTTCGCCAAGTGGTGTGAAGAAGGCAGAAGGAATCAAGAACGCTCGTAACATATTTTCCCCATGTACGACGTTTTCGGTTATTTATAAATTTCGCTTGTATCACAAGCGTTTTAAACTTCTGTTAACATAGAAGTACTTTATTTTTGGTTAAATTAAAATATTATTTACATTTTATTATAAAATGTATTATTTCGTTTATAATTAATATCAATTAAAACAGTACAAAAATAGGTGTGTTGATAATGCCCAGTAATAAATAGTTCTTAGGCCAAATATCATTACACTGAGTGCGCAATAATACGGTGCGTTGTCCCACTGGTGTTATTTTCCAGACTCAGGTAAGCTTTGTTTGCATGAGGCGGAGGAATATCCTGGATGTAGGGCTTCAGAAATGTGTGATGTAACCGTGAATGGACTAAAGTGACCAACATGATGGAAAGTATGGTAACCTACAGCGCAAGGTTATCTACAGATGACGACAGCCCAGCAAATAGCAAATCTTCCGTAGCACGCAGTAATCAATCAGACGCAAGGCCCGTTTCAGAGACTAGCGCAGCCAATCAGCAAATAGGTGCACTCACAAGAAATAAACAATCATGATTTTTTATTTCTGCTTACTGGCTTATTCTGAGTCTTTGATTTGATTTTGCCACATGTTTTTAAAAGAATATATATTATCGTTAGACAGAACCAGTCATAACTAAACTACATTGCTGCTTAGTGTCCGTGATTCTTGAGCAGTCACCTATGAGGTTTAACTATAAAAAACTAATGTGTTTCGTAAGTAAAGGGTTTTGAGTCGTTTCCAATTATGGAAATTACTTGCAGAAATAGGATGTGTCTGGTTATCGCTTTAAGTCGACAGGGATATCAAACGTGGATCAGAAAACTACGTGGTTCTTGCAACAGCCTGCTTTCAAAAGACGAGGATTATCAAAGGAGGGACAGTTCTTGATTGAGGATCTCTCATATACTTTTTTTTTTTAAAGAAAGCTTTCCAAATTCCTTTCCTACTTCGAGAAGCTTAATTTCTTTATATGGCGAAGTGAACAATTTAAAAAACCACTGTGTGTGGCCTAAAAGTTTTAAAATATCGAAGACCGATTCACTTCTTACTAACGCCCGGTGGTTATAAAACGTAAATATCAAAAGCTTGTCTGACTTAGCTGCGAAAATCTCATCTGTACAGCTTTGCGCCACTCAAAATAATAAACTCTTAAATCTGGTGCCAAGGTGCCATTTGACAAGGAGCTTTAAGTTTCGGACCCCACAGAAGTAATGTATGAGGCACATGTGTCAGATTTTGATGCAGGTAAGTTAGGATTATCTTTGTTCGTGAGCCATCATAGCAAACAATTGGTACTTTGGATGGTGCAACTAAAGGAAACCAGTCGGAGAGCTCTAAATGAACAACGTGAAACATTGGCGAAGGCCAAATTTTGCGAATATATTTTAGGTGAAGCCAGACATTAAACACATGTAAATTTCCGTTAAGTTTTCAATTGTAAGATAGTAGTTTTGATAAGCATTGTGAAACTCGGAGACACAGAAAGATGAGCAAGGAATAAGTACTGAATCCCGTAATAGAACTCTTAAGAACATGTTTGTTAGTGATTACAAAACGATTCTGTTGATGCTTTCCAAGGAAAATTTTTGTTTCTGATAAAAAACAGATTTTTGTGCACAATAACAAAGTCAACTGAAAATGACTAAAGACGTTTAATTCTCTAACGTACTTGTACGGTCCATTCGCGTAAACTTCCAACTTTTCTGATGCACTGCTAAAGTTCTACTTCCAGGATATTCATTCGCCTCATTCAAACAAAGCTTAACCGAATCTAGAAGTTGGCATCAAAGGGACAACGCACTAGATTCGTGCGCATTCAGTCAAATAATATTTGGCAAAGGAAATATTTCTTCCTGGGTATTACCAACGCACCTTATGTCTCACTGTTTTTATTCATATTAATTATAAATTAAATGTAATGAATTTTAAATAAAATATCAATAACGTGTACTCAATCAAACATTTAGTACTTTAATGTTCTTTCACGTAAACACAATCACCTATAAAAGCTTGTGAACAATTTAATAATTAGGAAACTATGAAACGCGTCATATACAGGCTGATTTTTCAAAGTTTCTAATGAAAAATGGTGAACAAACCGCGAATAGACTTTATATTGAAAAAAAAGTGTTTCTTGATTGACACCTGATATATAGTTGCAGAAAGAGCATTTATGTCGTTCAGCGTAAAACATTTTGCTCTGACTGTAAAATTACATCCATTATAGCTACTGTGCGTATGCTCTCTGACGAATGTGGCTACCATCTGGTCACAACACCATATTTGCTATGTGTTTGTCTCCTTGCATCAGGTTACGAACTAACTCATGAGCCACATTCATGAGTAGGACCAGTGATATTTCGCGAAAAGATTTCGAGACAACGTCCAGTCCAAAGCACTGTCGGGTCGTCCAGTTTCTTCGATTGCCTAAAAAACTGTTCTGACCCGTGTTAACCGTTTGCGCACGAACCACGAAGGTTCAGTATCGGAGTTACTTAGTCCAGAGTGGCTTGGTCAAAGACGGACACGGCACCAGCAGCCAATGGAGGTATAACAACAGCTGTGGTGTGTATATAGTATTGAAGTCTACTGTGTGCTCCAATTTTTACGTGAAAAGTCACTGGCCCCATTCATCAGTAATCAGGCACGGTTAACATAAATATACTTTTTTCCAAAGCAGTAAATGTTAAAAAAAAAAAAACTTTCCGTGAGGTCGCGTGTTCATGCCTTGCCGTGCGCCATGTATTAAAATTGCTACATGAGAACGCTTGAGCCAATTATTTCAACATCTAGTGAGGTGACGCAATGACATAACACGGCAGTATTATCTGAGATGGCCCGGGTTTTGATTCACGGCACAGCAACCAAGGTTTTAAACTTTTATATCAATCCCCGCAACCCGCACAACACTTTAGCTATAATAGATGTAATTTTTTTTTTGTGACTGGATGATTTTAATTGTCACGAGTCGTGTCAGTCAACGAGTCACGTGTGTTCAATTTCGTAGTAACATAGATCTCAGTAACTCAATCATGTAAGATAATGTATTCTCACGAAGAAGGGCTATTAGCATCTGAAAGAACTTTCAAAGCGTGCACGTGTAATTCTGAATAGTAGCCTGAGAGAAGATATGTCGGCCATAAACAAGTAGGAAATATCATTAAAAAAATTTTAAGTACAAGTTAAATTTCAGGCACGTTTCAGTTTCTGTTATGTTTGCAATTGGACCACATCTAACTAGACACATACAAGTGAACTCTGAACCAGCAACATACCTGCAAGAAAAAAGCCCGCGAATTCCATGTAACCTAGTCTGAGGTAAAACTATCTACACATTGCAGCAATGAACAGACAGCTGAACCTCGAAAATACATAGGTCTGTCGAGTCTAGCTAGCATTTATGTCTTTTAAAACGCGAAATTTCCTTGTCCCTAGCCATACGTATAATATAAAATGTATTTTTTGACTCCTTTTTTTGTAACTGATAAATTGAGTGCAGAATGTTTGCTATTGACCTCGAGCCTCCAGTGTTGAGTTGAGACATTTGGGCGGCTCTTAACAACGAGGTCTTGAGAGCCGATGAGGGTGGAATGAGGTGAGAACGGAGAAGCACCGGAATGCAAGGGCGGTGGAAACGGGAGATCCCTGAGAAAATCCGCCGACCAGCGGCATCGTCAGGCACGATTCCAACTGGCGAAAATCTGGGAGGTACCCGGCCGGGAATTGATCCCGGTTCGCCTTGGTGGATGACGAGCAGTCTAACCGCCCAGCCACCGCGGCCCCGAGTATCCAGTGGTTTGCCAAATTAACGCGTGGCACGGGCATGCAAGTGAAATAAAGATATAGCAATACGATGTATAGACTTTTAACTTATCACTATGGCTAGCTGTTTTTCGCGTAAATATTTACGCGAAGGCTGGATTCCAATGTCGTACAGTATAAGCGCAGTTTTTCATTTGTTATTGGCAACGTGTTTTTGTTGAGAGAGAGTTTTCTTACCTGACTGAGCCAATCATAATTAGGTTACTACAATACTAAGTGTACGCGATCTGCGGGCAGACACCTAGAGTGTGAGACATTTAAAATCACCTAGTCGCGAAAATGGATCGGTGCTCCAGTGTTTTGTAGTACAAGTATTGCTGAAATATTTCGCGTAAAACAGGAAGCCTTGCTTATAACTAGGGGTAGTGATATTTCGCTACAAGATTTCGAGACAAAATACAGTCCAAAGCACTGTAGGGTCGTCCAGCTTATTTCATTGGCTAAAAAATGTTCTGACCCGTGTTAACAGTTTGCGCACGAATCACGAAGGTTCAGTGTCGGATTTACTTAGTCCTGGGTGGCTTGGTCGAAGACGGACACGGCACCAGCAGCCAATGGAGGTATAAGAACAGCTGAGGTTTGCATATCGTATTGAAGTCTACTGTGTGCTCCAATTTTTACGCGAATAGTCACTGGACTCTACTTAAAACACAAAATCATGAAGTTTCTCATCATTAGAGTGAAACTGCCAACATAAATATTAAAATAATAAAATCACAAAAAAAATTCATCTAACTACCAGAATCGTAATAGCATTGCTACCATATCGTCTTCTTCGGCGAATATTTCAAGGACCATATTTACGACCATCAGGGTCGGGGCTCGAGCACCAAGACGTGAGCTGTAGTACATTGTGTTCACGTAAGTGACCTCAACGTATGAGTTACGTAACTCGGTTAGGATGCGGTTACATAAAGCCTTCTCCCCCTCTCCCCTTTCGGCTCCCACCGGCGCGGCGCAACAAACCCGGATAACTTGGCCGACTTGTTCAAGGACTGCGCAATCCGGTAAACTGGAGAAAACTCGACACTCCGCGTTGCTCTGATATTGCCAATGGCAACTCTGGTGCGGTGTGTCCTGCGGGGTCGAATTACTGTCTAACATCTGCACGAAGCCCTCGCCTCGTATGACGTGGTTCGTCTTCCAGTTTCTGCTTTTGAATATCTCTGACTGCACTGGATTTGAGTGTGTGGTTAAAAACCCGCGGGGTTCCTTTCGAAACATCTTGACAGCTGTGGGCGCCACAAATATCAGCAAGTGGTCTCATATGTTGACCAACTAAGGTCTATATACCACAGACGCCTAGCTCTATCAATTATTTAGATCACCGGTTCCTTAGTTTAGAAACACCACCACCTGTTTTTCCAAAATATGTTATTCTGTCTAAACTATTAACTCACCACTGACTTTCAGAAACAGGGGGAAGACAAGATAAAGATAATTGTTGTCCATTGACATTTTATTGGGTACTATTTTCCAATCATCATGCACGGAAGATACCTGTTTGGTCATGAAGTAAACAGTTTTATTTTGTTGATCGAATAAGTCTGTCAGTCTTTTGAACTGGCTTTCCGTTGCAAGACATAGCATACATGAACCGGAGGAATTGTAATGGTTCTTCGCGATAGGTAGAAGTCGTCTGTGATTACAAATGTTCGTATGGTTAAATTTACTACATACTGGCGAAGGAAATCGATCAGAGGTAAAGGACGAAATATTCACTTGTCTACATCAATGTTATCGCGCTTTTGTTTCAAATCCATTACAGTCGCATTATAAATTGTAATAAGCTACTTTCACTCTCTTTTATATTTATGAGGAACGTAATTTTTGCAATAGATTTGTGGCTTTTTTGAAGCTTTAATATAACATAACGAAAACGTTAGTCCTGAGAGGCTGTACAGACTTCAACAAAGGACAATTTGACACACCGGGCAAACTAATGAGCTAGTTACGAACACCCAGTAAAAGAAGATCTCAATAATATTGAAAAACTGCTCAGATAATAATGGGGCGCTGAATAACTTGTAAAATGTAACATAACCAAAACCAAACCAGGAACTTAAATGTGATACAGCCAGTTCTTTCAGACTCTTGAAAGATTTGTTGAAATAATGAGTTATGTAGTAAAACATATTGCGATAAATGACATGTCAAAACATGTTTAGGTATATTATTTCGTTCATTGTTGACGCCCCATTCAAAATGGTCTGTACTAGGTAGTAATACGGTTTTAAGCACGCGTATGCTAGCATTGCCAACATTTGAAAAGTTATATACATATCAATCGATAACATGAAATAAACAAAATACAGCTTTAATTTAACAGCATTGAAATATCTACAATTTGAAAGCATATGAGAATGACTTGTAAAATTCAAATTACTGTGTCCAGTTCCCCGATAAACATTTTTGCAATTGAAATTAACTAAAATTTTTTTTAAATATAAGTGTTTTAAACGAATATTTACTATAGCAAAACTGACTTTTAATATTCATCTCCTTCCAGGAAAAGCGGACACACATATATTTATAAATATGCCAGTGAAACTTAAGTGATAAAAAAAAATACACGGTCTTTACTTTCTTTGCTATTGTGTAATCACATAACGTGGTGGTTGTTACAATGAGAGCACATTGTGCTATGAAATATGTAAATTATCTTCACCCCTTCCTAATTTCACACTCACTCCCAAGCTACGAAAACCTCCGAATCAAATTAATTATGATACATATTTAAGAATCAACCTCCTATCTTTCGGTAGAATATTTATTAAAACGTAATATGACCTTCATATCATATAGGTGTTTTCCTCAAAATCACTGTAATTGCGAATTTAACTACAAGAATTTGGAAGAAAGATAGCTAAACTTAAGGCCAAAGATGCATTCTTATTTATTGTTATCAATATTAATTGGAAGAAATAACGCCGCCCCCTCCTTCTCGAACCGCGGAGGTGTAGTGGTTAGACTACCTGCCTCCCATCTAGGCGAACCGTGTTCGATTCCCTTCAGGTGCTGCCCCCGGATTTTTTCATTCGGGAATCGTGCTGGACGTTGTCGCTGGTGGGCGGGTTTTCTCGGAGATATCCCGTTTTCCCCGCCCTTGCATTCCGGCGCTGCTACATACTCACCTCACTTCACCCTCATCGGCTCTCACGATCTCGATGTTAAGAGCAACACAAATCTCTCCGCTTCCCCCTTCCATCTTCTTAGAAATCTCTGAGGTCTTGAAAAGCCGACTCTTCACATTATAGTAATTTATGATAATCGCCCACGAAAGCGCACATTATAGATATTGCATGCAATGAAATGTATGTTAGGTGGAGAACTAAACATTACAATAGCTTTTTTACGTTTATCAAGATAACAGTTAACCCCTCCTCGGTCCCCCGTGTGCACCCTCCAGGACGTGTTGCATGTGAAGGATTATTATGGCTGGTACTGTACCCAGCAATGAATCAGTGTCTTTCACTTTTAGTGTTTTCCTCGTGATTAATGTGATTAGCGAATGTTTGTGCCCTCTCGTTTTTGTAAACATAAACCAATAACCTTGTAAGTAATTTCTCCACCCGGATGTATCTGCACAAAACTGTTTGAAAAACAGTATTTAATTTATTGGTGTTATCTCTTCATATGTATATCACATTTCAAATGTTCACGATGTCAGTGATGCACGTGCTTAAAACCAACTTACTACCTATTACAAAACTTCCGTTAATATAACAGGCGCGATGAAATTTTTTTGAATATGTGACTATAAACATCACGGAGCTGTGGGCACGCTGTTCAATGGCCGCGAACTGCACACTCCACGAAACTACAGTGCGTATAAAGAGTTTTACATGATAGCAACATTTGAGCTCGTTTATGAGTTCGGGACCGAGTGGGTTAACCTGTTCTGTAAAAAAAAGCTGAACGTTTTATGCGTTGCAACAAAAAAAACTCATTGTTTCGAATTTTATGGCTAAACATGGGACGCTCTGTTATGTATCGGGATCAGTGAAAATTTATTTCTGCTCAACAAAACTGGTATGAGCTGTTTATGAGACTAAGGAAAATTGTCTCAGCAAAGTGGGAGGTATTCAAGATCATTGAAAGTTGTTTCCTGCCTTGTAAAGTGCACACAATTGAACCTCTTCCCGTGCAACGTCCCGGGGCATTGTGACTGTGAGGTTTAATCAATGTATTTCAATGCATTTAACGATCGATATATGATTGATATTTTAATCGCTAAAAGCAAATCAAAATAAACCGCCCTGACACACACTGTACAGAAAGGCAAATGAATGGTACAACCAAAACTACTCAATTACTTTTGGTCATCTAACAAAAATGCACGTTCGAGTAAGTAGAATCTCTGTGCCGGGGCAAAATAAATTAGACGCCAAGAAAATATTTTGTTGAATCAACTGTGTGCCCAGACTTTACTATGGGCAATCTAAACTAAAGAATTTTTTTTTTTAATTCTTTATTATTAGATTGTTTAATAGCGGTATCATATACAGGTGATTAGAAAAGGTACAGCGTATTCCAAAAAAAAAAAAATTACGCGATTGCAACACTAACTAGGAAATTAACGTTTGACAGAACGGGATACTTCTCCTGTCTGCGCGGGGCTTCTCCCCCCTTCAACAGACGTCTGTCCCCTCTCCCGGCCAGGGCAAGGCACGTACAAACTCTACCGTGGGGGGACGCCTGGTGGGACCACAACTCGTTCTCCCATTGGCCCGCCCCACCCGGGCGATACTGACTTCGCCGTGGGTGGGACGTGGTGGAGTGCCCGTTGGCCGCGCGATATTCGGCTGCCCGTCACTTGAAG
>NQII01000017.1:1491176-1529494 GCA_002778355.1 Clitarchus hookeri
AACCAACAATCCCACTTCTCGCACTATCAACCCACATCTATCACCGAGGTGCGTGTCTGGCGCCACACCTGACCGCAGACCCGTCGAACACACTCGCACAAGTAACAAGCCGGGGCAGTCTTACTTACGTCAGCACTCTTGTCTTCGTGGTCGACTGTGACTACACTCCGTTCAATACAAGTTCACTACGTTTCGACATTTATGGAAACGTAGCTCAGCGACCGTGTATCCTTCCGCCACAACTGTTCTATCTATGAAGAAGACAATGAGTGTAAATAAATGCTATGATCAATGTAGGTTACCATTCTAGTTTACTTTAGTTCTGTTACGGCCGAATGCTGGGGATCTGTTTATTTTATTGTTGGTGGATGAGGTTGGCAGATACTTACCTTTAACGTCTACAATGATATAGCATTGTTTTGCAGCACTTCTAATGAGACTGTTAGATTTTTAATTACATACGTAGGTATTGTTGTAATGGACCAGTAGAAAATTTTGTTCCAGCTAAAGTAACATTCTGATTATTATAACCTGTGAAGTTTTAACCTCACCGAAGGAAGAAAATGCGATAAATATTTTATTTATACCGTTACGTGCAATAAACAAATATCTTATATGTATGTATATTTTTTTTTGGCGAAGTTAACATTACTCTTGTTGCATTTTCCGTATAATGGACGTGTCAATTTTACACTGTGTGATGATCGTCGACATCGCGAACATAACAACATACATTCTGCAACAACCGGTCAGCTGATGTAATACTTTGCAAACGAGAGCATTTACTGTTTACATATTGTGTAGGTATGTCACTGTGTCTGACAACTTTACTGTACTTATATGAAATGCAGTATACTACTCGACCAAGCCAAGTTTGAGTCCGAAAAATAGGGGCCTTCACAAGAGGCCGGGGGTGGTCGAAAGTGGTGGCACGGTGTTAGCTTCCGTGTAGGCTGACGACTGAAAGAGTTGTCGACAGGCGAACAAGAGCTCGCTCAAGCAGCTAACGGTATTGAATTTGCCAAATAGGCTGTTTGCGGTAAAGTGAGCACTTTCGAGGCCCTAGTTACTTTTTCCTTTCTGCCATGTTTTATTCTTTAACCAGCTTTTTAAATATATATTGTCACGTAAGATATAATAATAGTGTGTAAATCTTGAAGCATAAATAAAATTTATTTTTGACTGTTATTCTTAACTAGCGAACCGGCCCGGCTTCTCCCGGTAACAATTTAGTTTTTACAGCGATACTTTAAAAGACAAAAATGGTTACTGTGGGCTATACTTAAAAGATAAACATATGCTATTGCGGAATTTTCTGTAGATATTTTTGAGAGCTACAATTCTGTAGTACGTTAATTTGATGTAACTGATATGATTTAGTCAGCGCAAGCCATGTAAGCGACCTAAAAGCGGTTTTTTACGACTTCATTACAAACGGTTCAACATTTCTCTACTATACTTATATTAAATACAATAGATTTATACACCAAAACCTTCCTCAAGATTTTCTCTACGTGATGATGAAAACAGCATCAAAATCCATCAAGTAGTTTAGAAGTACTAAGCGAATACACAGACAGACGCGGATAAGCGACTTTGTTTTATACTTTTTAGAGATGAGAGGTCTTTCAAAAGTGTGTACTTTACCGTGAACAGCCTATACTCGTTGTTCTTCCCCCCTCAACAGCCACACTAGCACTCGAGTCACACCCTTCCCCGGCTTCACACTTTGCTTGGCCGAGTGGTAGCGCCACCTGATTTTTCGCGCAGAGGCAGCGGTTTATTTTATTCGTACACTAAATATTCAGATACTTGCCGATTTATGTATGTGTCATCTGACCAAATATTAATTACAACCATGAAAATTAAAAACACTTTTACAACAAAAAAAAATCAGGTCTATTGTATGCCACATTTATAAGTAAACTGCAATAAAATATTCAAAGAAAAAATAATTTACAACTAGCTCAAATAAAAGGAATAAAAACAGAAATGTATTGATGCTACTATTTCAAACTGACAGCAATATTGAATTTTGTCTATAAAGTAAACGGTTGAAATAGCAGCGATAGCTTTCACCTCACAACTAGGCGAACTGGGTTCGATTCCCGGCGGGGTAACTCCCGGATTTTTTCATTTGGAAATCGTGCCAGACGATGCCGCCTGTAGGCGGGTTTTCTCGGCGGTCTCCCGTTTCCCTCCTACCTTTGAATTCCGGCGCCGCTACGCACTCATCTCGCGTACCTCGCGTCGGCTTTCACAACCTCGTTTTGAAGAGCTTGCCGAACGTCTCCACTGCACTGTACTCGAGCAACGCCTCGACCACATAGCGGGCAAACACATGTCAAGCGAAGTGCGTGGCAGTGTTATGCACATCAGCACTCCGTCCTTGTTGTCTATTACTAGAGGCCGCTGAATTTTGCACATTATTAAATACAACCCTGAAACACTTTAAAACAAGCTATGGCTTCCCAACCAACTAAAGGTGAAGTGTTCAAGTGAGGTTTACGTACATAAACGAGTAAGTACACAATTTCTTGATGTGACTTGAATAATTGCAGATAAATGACATTGGTCCAATGTATGAGTAAACTAATTATTACTTTCTACTTTAAGAAAGGTACATACTCACTTTGAAACTATTGAAGCTCTACGGGAGGCACTTATATCTGAGTATATAAGAAAACAAGTAATGTGGTATCTGTATCCTTACTCAGCTCAATCCTATTGTTTCACAGTTCAGCCGATGTGCAATACTGAACAAAGCACCCTTCATATTTGGCTGTCAGCAACAAGACATTCTATTACGTTTTCACATAAATAATGCATTTTGTTATTGCATTTAAATTTTATTCGTAGTAAAATTTTTGCTTTAAAAACATTTTGTTTCATTTCCCTCAATCAGTTTTGGCAAAGGAGTGTGACAAACAAATTTATATTATTTAAAAGACCATAGTTGCTTTAAGCACCCTGGGTTATTCTTCAGCTGGGTTGAAATCGCAGAGTGCATATGGGGTAGAGTAATCACGTTAGCTGCGGAAATCCAGTCTCCGTGTCCCAACATTAAACTGCATTGCTGCCAACACGATTATCATAAACGATGTGGATAGGGTTTGAGGTTAGAAACGAGGTTAGAACCGTGATTGTGTTGTCGCATGCCGGTTTAGGGATTATAGCACGATATTGGCTCACATTCATCACCACCTCACACCACCCCCCACCTAGCGCACTTCGCTGGCGCCTACGAGACGGCACGCGGAACCACAGGCAGGTGGAAAATTCCGGTACACGTGGAGCTGAAGCGTAGGCCTTCCCCCTTCACCCCCTTCACCAAGGACACCTCTCGCTCACCGCAAGGTCTGTGGAGTGCAGGGCTTTTTCGACTTATCAGCAAATTATCACGTGTAGTTCGCCTGAACGCAGAAAATATGCACCACGGAAGAAATACTGTCGAGCTGTATTGGTGCCGAGGTATTACCCCTGCCCGTCCCCTCCTTCTCTCCCCTACAAGGCGCCACGTGCCGACAATTAAGCGAGGACACGTGTGGCGGAAGGCTTTGTTCGGAGCTATTCCACTTCACCCCTCCCCTCCTTCCCACCCCTACAAGACGACATGTGCCGACAATTAAGACTGGGGGGCTTGCAAGCATAAAAACCCCGTTTCGCGAGTAGAGGGGGGGACAGTTGATCATCATTGAGCCAAGGGAAGAGTTGCGGGAAGAAATCGCGAGAAGACGTGAGTACGAGTCCGAACAGCAGCCCAGGGAGAATCAGAACCGGCGGGCCGGCTTCCACGGCCTACCACTTCACTGGAACTCATTCCCAGATGACAGCCTACCCACACTCACCGCTGAGTTAAGTATAGAATTCGTCGTCCAAAGAAGCCCCACTCAACCACGAATTCGCCCCGTGAATACGAGTAAACAAATTATGACAGTACCGCACCTCGAAAGTTTTGATGTTGTGTATTTGTGAATATATACGAGACAATATATTCGTACTTCAAAATACAACAGTGATAGTCTACCTCATTATAATACCCGCAACCTCCAAGCACTTTTTAGTCGGTGTCTGGAGGACATTAACTCTGACCAGATAAGCCACCATGTCCTCGACAGTGGTGGTACCTGCGTCAGTGTAAACAAGTGCTTTAAGATGTTTGTATACTTTCTCTTACCAATTTTTAACGCAATTGAACTGAACTGAAATTATTTAAATATTTTATTGATATAAAATTCCTTGTGTTAAGAAAATTGTGTTATATTCAAACACGCTCATGTGACTTTGACAATTGTATTGATGTGTGGTAGGTTAATTTTGGGATCATGCGCAGAGACGAAAAACCGGCCTACCTCATCCTTGGTGTATGAATGAAACAGGAAGAAACATGGTGACTACTACGTGCAGTCAAGCAGAATAAGTATACCACTCGCCATCAAAGCAGTCAATGAATGAACAGTTCCGGACCGAACATTTAAAGGACTGAGCAATATCGGTTGTTGACAAATAAATTTGCGAAATTCATGCAACTCTCTGTTGCTAACCGCTTAGAGCTCAGTGCAAATTTTTCTGCTGGCACGATTTTTGCGGTAAAAGAAAATATATTTTTATTCATTACCGTCTTGTGGTGTTATGGGAAGGCACACAAAATCTCAGGTTGTATTAAAACCCACAAAAAGTTCGGGACATTGCGGTTTTGGGTGGTAGGAGTTATGTAGTTCTTTTGTGATCAACACCGAGAGCACCAACTTATTGAAAATGCCTAGGACAAGCTGGAAACAGTAGTTTATAATCGTCCACAACTTCCAGCAACACTTACAGATCTCACAAGAGCTGCCCAGATGGAATGGGACCTTCGTCCGGATAATGACATCAACTAGTTGATTACAAACATGTGCCACGTCGTGTTAGTGACCTGTACAATGCACAAGAACGCCATACGCTGTAAGAAGCAGTGGGAAGAAAGAAGTCCTCCCTTGTCAGACACAGCATTATGTTACTTTTGCTGTTCTTTAGGGTTTGTGTTGTCTGTGACATTCAAGAAATGTTTTTGGTGTTTGAAACATTTTGAATTTCACGTTTTATATCGGTACTGTTGGTATGCTATTATATGTTAATTCCATATTTATTTGCATTCTGTATGTATATTCGAAATTTTTTGTGAGGTGTTAATTTGGAAAACGTTTCAATGATTTGAATGATTCCCAGCATCGAATATATTATCCACGTATTCTTCGATTTGTTTTCTTTATTTATTTCACTGAACCAGTGGGAATTATGAAATCTTTATAAAGAACTCTGGTTATTCGTCTGCTGCAAAACCGCATCAGATACGCTCCGCCTATTGATAAAACGTGAATCATAAAATAAGAAGGGAAAGTATTTTCGCCTTTTTTCCTGGTCTCCAAGTACACTTTAGTGGCGTTTCGACAGATGATCCAGTTTCAAGGCGTCAAAAGGAACATTTTCCTCAAAAAAAATCTTGGCCATACCTTTAGAAAACATTGCAGCTTATAGTCAGTCTGTATTACGCACTGTGAATAGTCAGCGTTTTTTTAACTGCCTGTATTGATACCTGCCAAATGCTGAAGTTTGGAATTACGTAGGTATTGATTCTGCTCTGTGGCGTGAGGCACCAGCATTTGATGCTAGCCCTCAATGACAGGGCGTAGGAATACGTCGATACTGTTGTCTGTAGGTCCAATTTACTAATAAATTACTCTGTATTTGTAAGTTCACATAATCGAGTTTTATTGTTGCTTGAACAGGTTAACTGGTACATGAACTCACGAGACAAACTTCCCTCCCNTTGGTGTAGAACTACTTATCTGACACTGCTGCGCTGTCTTCCCTCGGCTGGCGGTGGGGCGTCCCGACGCCTGCTTTCGGAACCGCTCCTCCCGGGTCCACTCAGCACTCTTCGTTTGACGAAGTTTGACTGGCTTTTCACGGATTCTTCCCGCTGCATCTCCCGCTTGACGGCCTCCGACTGAGGTCCACGTCTTGATGCATTTGGCGAACTCGTTTTCTCTCGGCTCCCGGTACACCCTTCTCGTTTGACGAAGTCTGACTGACTTTTCTCGGATTCTTCTCGCCGCACGTTCTGTTTGACGGCCTCCGACTGAGGTCGACGTCGTGATGCATTCTCGATCCTCGACTGACTCCGACTGACTGACTGACTGCTCGATCCGCGACTGACTGACTGACTGACTCGTTCGTCACACTGGCTTCGTCCGGCTCCGACCCAGACGCCTCGCTTCAGGTTCCCAGACTGACTGACTCGATGTCTCTCAACTGACTGCCCTGTTGCTCCCCCCTTCGTGTGGTTTTGTAGCGTCCATCACCATATTCAACTTCCCNGTGGTTTTGTAGCGTCCATCACCATATTCAACTTCCCCCGTATCTGCACGTGGTCCGGGGTGCTTGTCATCCCCCTGGGTCATAAAACACGTGGCCACTGCTCGTGTGGTCCGCAGCCGGCCTGGCATCGTCCCTTGGTTCTGGCCTGGAAGTTTATTGTCCCGTTCTGCGCGCACGTCCGCTAAAAGCTCTCATGGTTTATTGTGGTACAAGCCCGGGACAGATGCCGCTGGTGGTGGGATCTCGGTGTCCCTTGGGCAGCTGCAAAATGCAGCTGTGTCCACGCCCTGGTGCCTTCCGTTGTCTCCGGATGTCATCTGCACATGCAGGAACAGTTGCACGTACAGAAACCTTTGGTAGCGCGCCTTTGCAGCTGCGATGCTCCTGGCGTCACTCTTCCGGCACGTCCACAAAACCCTTAATCCTTATTGCGGTCGTCCGCCTGCGAGCTTCGCCAGAGCGTGTGTTCTGACGAATAAAATATAGGGACGCAGAATGTGTCAGTATTGTTGTAGATGGCCAGCAGTGTCCAACCAATTTAATAGAGATTATATTTAACAGCGGGAAATTTTGACTATTTTTAGGTTTAAAAGTGCTGTCCACACGTCAGAAAGTTTTCTTAAGTAATATTCGACCTCCCGTGGCGCAGTCGGTTCGTGCGGCGCCGGTCTGGGGTGTGGGAGGTTCCGGGTTCGAATCCTGTGCAAGGCTTGAGTGTTAGTTTAGGTTAGGTCATAAGTTAGTTTGTAAACCGTCCCCTGACAAGCCTTGAAGCATAACACCAAGGGACGGTTAGTAAGCTCTTTCCAATCAACTTTCCTATAAATCTTTAATTATTCGTGTTCATGCGTGTACGAAGAAAGCAATTTATTTAATTGGCCAGTGAAAATACTGACACTTTACAAAATAACGTTTATGATTTGTATAATGAGAGTAAAGCTACGTTTAATATGTGTCATCTAAACTTAAATAAGCAGGACGCTTAAGTATTTTTTAATAATATATAACTAAAAATATTTTTGCTATTTTACAGTATGTCATAGGATTACTCACATAAAGGAACTTGCTGATTAGGTGGATGTTTATTGCGACATTTCAAGCCATTAACATAAGGGTCCCTTGTTTTCCACAAAGTAAATATATTACTATTTCCATCCCCCCCCCCCNAACATTAGTTCATTAGCACTTTCTTGACTTGGTAATTTATTTTCCTACACATATTATGTGTCCGTTCGCGAATAATGTGGGTCCAATAATGGGGTAAATTCATTTTGATTTTCTAAGCCAGGAAGGAAAAACGTCTTCTCATTAAGACACACGGCCTGTGGCCAAAGGAAAGAGGCTAATATGCACGTAGGGTATTTCAGTTCAGCCGGCGCGAAAATAGTTATGAAAAAAAAAAAGCAAGTTGCCTAAACCACTACGTTCCTTTACCTTGCTACATAGGATCTAAGAATACAGAGGTGAAATAAGCTCTTATTTCTCGAACTCCAGGCCCCTTCGATCAGCGAAATAGCGTCACTTGCCAGTTACATGTCGGAGCACCGTTTGCTGTTCAACGTCTGGTTATTTACTTGCCACCTGGCAGCTCAGCCAATAAGAATCCTTTCGGAACTTGTAACAGCCAATAAGCCACCACGTTCTCTTCCAGAGCCTTGCGAGCCAATCAGATAATGGGTACGTTCACATCAAACGAACAGCCATGCCATTTCGCCTATGTCTATGTATCTACTCTGTGATTTAGTTGTACTCCGGTTGAAACGAGTACACTCTGTTAAATGGTTTAAAAGATTGTTGTTTAATCTATCTTACAATGTGAGAGATAAGAGCTATGAAAATATTAACTCATAATGTCAGTGTTTGCTTCATGACAAATAAGTTTTCATGCGAATAAAATGTGCATCGTGACTATCTATTCTCTACGTGAAAAATTAACTCTTTATATCAATACGTTTCGTGATATCAAACCTCAGATATTCTCAATCATTAAGGGCACTATAAAGAGGAACCACACAGAAAAATTACATTCACTTCTAAAAAAAACTAGGTCCTTAACGGTAGAGGAAATATTTGGAAACTGTTCGCCAAATATATTGTTATTACACTAGAAATAATTTCTAGCATAATTTACAAAACTTTAATGTGAAATGTGTAAAACTAATGTTGAATTTTTTTAAGCACGTGTTGTGACTTGAAGTTTATTATATCTATACATGAGCTAGATAAATAATTTTAAGTATTTTATATAATTGTTGGAAGACAGTGTGTGGAAACATGTTTTCAAAGAATTTTTCGCTACAAACACAAATTTTATTTTTTAATTTACATAATATTTTTTTACACCTATACCCCGTTTTATGTAGTTTGAGCCTAAGAACCTTTCCCGCAGAAAATATAAAATACAAGCAGAAATGTAATTCACTGAAACTCTCATGTTAATCGGGTAGTGAAATAACACTGCAACTTAATTTACCAAAAATCAGCAACGATCGATGAAATGACTAAATGATTTCGAAAGAAACTGGACAAAGTCCTGTGAGGCGAAAGTTTTATTAATCATGACGGGAACACCGGCTTTATCTGTCCTCCAAACACACGGCTGATAAGTTCCCACGCTATTGATGCGATAACTTAAAAATATCTCGGACATAAATGTATTCTGAACACGTTTACCTTCGTCTGCATGCACCCAGAAACCACTCTGGAATATATTACATATTCTGTCCACGCTGCTACCACGATAAGCGAATTTTTAACCGCCATGAATTAATTACCAGTCGAAGAGTTCCCCCCTCCCCAAGAACATAATTAAATTTTTAGTAGCCTACTGCGTGAACAAATTATAGGAGAGATTTTATTTATAACACGCCATAATATATGATTCGTGTTAGTTGGGACCTAAAACTCTGAAATTGAAATTGAAATCCTCTATATATAATTTAGCTTACGCACAACATAAAAAAAAAAAATGGGGAAAAATACGACGGTTGATAATTAAACTTTTTTGGATAAGATAATTTGATTTTTATTGCCAATATCAGTTCAATCTTAACTATCCCTTTGGTTCTCTAAATCCTAATCACTTATATCAGTCAAGGAAATACTAATAACCGAAAATTAGTTAACAGGTGTTCACAGCTGGACCAATCAGTCGGATGAACGGGCAATCAACGTCACGAAGCTGTATTCACTGGAATGTCTAGGAGTACGACGTACGTGGTGTTTTTTTTTCTGTTCCGTTCTGTACTGCATGAGATGGAGACTTCGATATTTTAGTCAGAATAAATTACAACAAAAGCATGATTGTCAATGTTAAAACAAATAAATGTATTTCATAATTCGTTAATAAGTGCAATCGTGTACTGGCTCTTGCCACGACACAAAACATGCAATACACTGAGAGAAATATTGTTTCCAGCAAACAAAGTACTTGTTGGTATGGGGCCAAAAATATATTTGGACCCCTAACAGAACATTTTGTTGAATAAACAGAAACTTGAAGAGCAACAAAATTTAGTTTGATCATCCAACAAAATAAACGCTCGAATAAACAAAGCCTATATGCGGGCCAGAAAAAATTAAAGGCTGTCAAAAATTAATTTGGTTTAATCAACTGCATTTATTTGTTGCGACACTCATTTTATTGTATTTATTCGTAAATAGAGCTCGAGGATTTGTTTGCAAGTATTGTGACATTTAGGATTGCAAGAGTGTTCCGTAGTGCATTTATACATGATTGATAATGGTATAAAATTCGTAATGAAACTAGTTCAACTGGAGACTAGACAGTAACCATGGAAACTTTAAATATTTATTTACGCACATTGTTCAGTTTTGTCTTCGTTAATATTCAAAAACATTTATATTTCATCGGTAGTTGCTATAGTTGACGTTGGTAAGGTGAAACAATCAGTTGCAAACGATCTGCGATCGAATCTTTGACAGGGGTTTAAATTGTTTATTATTAAGCGAAACTCTAATGCACGCAGAGCCAAACAAATGTTTAGTTGCACTGAACAAATATTACATATTGGGCAAACAAATCAGAACAACAAAATAAATTCGAATAAAGAGCAAAATATTTTATTGTTCCTATACGAACAATTCCGTTGCGCCAAACAAACTGCGTTTGATTTAACGAAATATAATTTCTTAATGTACGATACCCGTTCGTAAGGTGACATATTTTTTTAATCACTCATTTCGAGCATACAAAGTTGCGCAGAAAAAAAAAGAGAAGCGGAAAACCATTTGCCTCGTATAATTATCTGAACATTCGGTGATAATGGGTTGTTGTGGATATAAATCAAATTGCATAGATTGCATAGATATGAAATCTGTTCACAGGCCATGTCCACCATTTTACGACGACATGAAGATGACGTTTGAATCAATGAAATTATGATACCGTAATAATCAAAAAGTTTCAACTATTCTCAAGTGTAACCATTTTCACTGGTTGCCTTGGATTTCGCTCCCTTTTTGATACATATTTCGGTTTTAGATTATACCGTTACAAGATGACTAAGGAGCGTACCTGAGTTCGCGAAGAATGGATGTCTTAATAAAATAGAATGACTTCATCTCTATTATTACTCTTTATTTCTCAATGAGCGCAATATTTAATGTCTACATCAACATTATATAACGTCCTTCTTAACGTCTCTGTTCGGTTACAGATAATTAACTCACACCCATCATTAACACATGTACCATTCTATCTGTTGCGATTATTTGTAATGTTTTCCACTAACGCATCCAGAACAATAGTCCAGCCTGCCCACTGCTATCCTGCTCGCAATCGCAGATTATCCTCCGCCAGTCATTTCCGGTGTTACTCGTTGCTCTTGTAGCTCGTCGTCTATCACTTAACGCCGCACAATCTCCCAGACTCCCGGCTAACATAAAACCTCTCGGCTTGGAGGCCCATCGCGAATATATAGTCGCTGGCCTTGACCTGAAAGGTTAGCCACACACCGAGTCACGCTGAGAGAAACTAGGGCAGTAAGTTCTAGAAAATTACATAGATAAACGCAAATTCAATTCGCTGAAGGTCAGGAGCATGCGCGTCTCAAAAGTTTCATCATGGCACCAGGCGGAAGAAGACACGGTGGCACACCTTGATAGGATTATCGCTCCCCTGTCATTAAAACTTTCCGTAGTTACTCGCCAGCCGCTATTATATCACTTCTCTGTCCTCTTCTTCCGCCCGTGCGTACAAAGCAACGAGCTTGTAACAGAAAGAAAGCCGCCCTTAAGATATTCTCTTCTGCCCACATTGTATCTTTCTGACACAGGCAACTTATTATTAACCTGTTCAGGTATCCATAAACTTTTATAGTCCACTCATGGTTACTTCCATTTTTTTCTGAAGCCCGGCTCAAGTTCTACTTTAAGGCTGTTTCTCCGCCTCATGCAAACAAAGCATTGCCAAGTGTAGAAAATTTTACCAAATGAACTACGCACCTCAATTTTACTCACTCAGTTTAATAATATTTTCCATGAGAAGTATTTTTAACTAGTTATTACAAACACAGCTATTTTTTCTCTGTTTAAATTGATATTACCTATTAAAAAAACTATTGTAATATATTGGTATATAAAATATACGAACAACTTCAATTTAACCCAAGTGGGACAATTTTATCCTACCAGAAGTATAAAACGCTAGTGATAAAATTATATATGTAAGAAACAATCAAACACGTCATTCACGAGGTGTTTTTTTCGAAAGGTTTTATTCAAATAGTGTTAATATACAGCGAAAATTCTGCACTTATGCACTAATCAAAATAAACCGTGAAATTTACAGAAACGTAAATAGGTTATCAGTAGACTAATTCTGGCTTTTGTGTGCATAAAACTAACAAAATATGCATTAACTCATCCAGAGCCAATGTGCACAGAGGTGTGTAAATAACGCATAGAGAGGTAATTTTTTGACTGTACTTTACACTGATATTCTCATTGCGCAGTGATCTTAACTATATGTAACAGATTGGTAAACCTTGCTACTGTTCCGGGCTAAGAATTGTTTTCATTTATATGGGACAACTGGTAGCTAACAGCTTATTGGCTATTAAAACGAAGCAAATGTTTTATCGGTTTAAAGTACTGATCTTATTTGTAACACTTGAAACCATAAATTAAATAGGAACGGAACGGTTAAAAGGAATGCCTTGTCCGCCATAATAATACCAAACACGTCAAATATAACGTTATATATGGAACTACTTTCCCTACCGTAGATATCTGCCAACTTTATAGGCAGCCACTCAGTATTTGTGTCTCTTGAAAAGTATGTAGCTCGTGGAAGGGAGATTTTTTTTTCAAATGTGGCTTTCAAAATGTGCTCAATTGATTGAGAACAGCCCAAACCTCAGTTCATTTGCTACTGCCACTATAGTCAAGAAAGATAAACACATATCACAGTTTATTCCGTGTAATTCTTGCCCTCTAGAGGCACAATATACAGAACTAGTCGAGACGATATGGCCTAACTGAAGCAGCTGGTTACTTGGGCCAGTGCGAGTACAAAATATAATATTAACGGGTTATAATTTGGTATACGTATGGTGTTATGATAATCCTTAGGCGGCGTGTTTGAATATCTCCTGTAAAAGCTGATTGCCATATAAAGTACAACATAAACGTAACCTTTACTATTCCATGTTGTAAACAATGCATTTTTACCACAACATGTATGTTTGTTGTTACCAACCGTCAATAATATGTTGATTTCTCTGAATATTCACCATCCTCTAAATCCTAAAGCATTGTGAATGCAACCAATGTTGATATATCATTTTGACTCCTATTGGCCCGTATCATAACCCTCGTTCAGTTAGACCATATCGTTACGAATCACATTGATGATGTAAAAAAAAAAAAGAAGAAACAAATTGCTTTGAAACAATACCCAAGAAATATTCGAACTTTACGGTTACAGATACTCCCCATAGCGACCCTAGTGATACAATCGCAGGCATTGTAGCACTGGAACCCTTTGTCTTGCCATATTCTGGTTTTCTTTTAGCGTTACAAATGGCCGGGGAAGGGTTAATCAATATCCTCTATTTTGAAGAATTTGGGTTAGTGCTTTATACCTTCAGAATGTGCTTATGATTCTGCAGACGCACCTCACATCGGCCGAGTTGCAGTTTTACAAACGCATAATACATTATTTCCAATAAATACTTTCTTCTAGACGACAGTGATTGACGTAACAAACATAACAGTTATTACTACACTATGTTCGGTTTATTAAAACTGTATTGGGAGTGGCGTATTAACACAGCTGAATTATCGGATAAACGTCTGTGTTGTTTAGGGAGTTTGCTATAAGGCACTGTAAAACTTTCTACACTCAATAAAATGTTATCAAGAAGTAATGCATTTTTTACTATTGTTTCAACACTTTCGCAGTGAAATATTTACCGCAGTATATAATTCTAAAACAATTCCGGTTCCTCGATTTATTTTAAATATTTTTTTTTTGTAACGTTTCCAACAACAATCTGTATAAGGTAAACGAATGTATTTTTACCGAGGTTTGTAGCTACTCAAAGATATTCTCTGTATTTTGCGTTTTATGTTTTCTGAACAGTGAATATTTCTAACAGATGTATGTTATAGATAGGGGCAGTGATATTTCGCGAAAAGATTTCGAGACAAGATACAGTCCAAAGCACTGTAGGGTCGTCCAGCTTCTTTGATGGGCTAAAAAATGTTGTGGCCCGTGTTAACCGTTTGCGCACGAATCACGCATGTTCAGTGTCGGAGTTACTTAGTCCTGAGTGACTTGGTCAAAGCCGGACACGGCACCAGCAGCCAATGGATGTATAACAACAGCTGATGTGTGTATATAGTATTGAAGTCTACTGTGCGCTCCGATTTTAAAGCGAAAAGTCACTGGCCCTAGTTATAGAGAATTGATTGCACGGATATTTGAGATAGCCTGCTATATGATATAACTCGGCAGCGTCACGGGTGTTGACCTTGTTAGAGGTGATAGGACGGAGGTGGGGAAGGTCTGGCGATCCAATCACAGGGAAGCAAACAGTGTCACCAATACCTACTGCATAGATTTCGCGCATGTGAAGCGAACACGTCTGTCTCGCGCGAGATATTCACTGAAGAGTAAGTCATGACACGTTGGAGTAGAAAACCTCCTACTATGAAAAGCGAAGTCAAAGCAATTATTGGTTACGTAATTGCATACTTTAATAACGAGGATGCTTTCGAAAGACATACTCATCCTGTTGAAAACGCCATGAAAAGAGCAGCAGCGACAGGGAAATCTGTGGCGAAAATATGTAAAATAGGTAAGGAAATTGGGGTATAAAAACTAACAGATAAAAAATATGTACAACATAGAAAAAAAACAAAAGACGAGTAGCAAAAAAAAAAATTGGTATGACTTTGTTTTTTGCGTTATTCGACACACAAAGCAGAACAACTTTGCGAATACCCAGCTCCCAAGTATTATGTTGGGGTTGCGGTTGCTGAGCGGTTAGCCTGCTCGCCTCCCACCAATGCCAACAGAGTTCATTCCCCTGCCGGGCCACTCCCAGAAAATAATATACATGTTTTCTTCAAGTTGAGTCTTTTGAGGCGTCTTCTCTTTTGGTAGACAGATTCCTAGCAAACTTTTCTGAATAGATATGCCTGTCTTTATTACTTTCATCTTCCTTGTGGTATCATTTCAATCGCATTTCTTTGGCTCCAGTTATAATACTATTTATTATTTTACAGCGTTATTAAAATTTTTGTTCACACTTCAGGAAATGATTTAAATCGTATTTGCATACATGACAGTTTATGCTTTTTAATACGGCATAATTAAAAAATAAAACATTGTAAGAAGGGTTAAAAAAATTAATGTTGTGTACACTTTGACCACAATGTATTGTTAATACAGGATAAATTTAACGCCGAATAATTTTTGTAGGTCCATCTAATGAATTAAAATTAGTGTTTACTGTGAATATTATTAATGATGTTTAGATTTGTACTTTTTAGTATCACATATGTATTTCTTAACACCAGGTAGACGTTTCCCTGTCACTCCAACAAACCTATCTTTATTCACTGAAAATTTAAAAATGTCTTGTGATATAATGTTCTTATTCGCCAAGAATGCACATTTTAAAAAATACCACTGTGATGTACCTGAATAATAGTGGAGAATCAAACAATTGAAACCTCGTATACCATATGATTAACTGTAGGGAAATACACTACCGTTTTCGTCATTCCCGAGTGTGTCACAGACGGTCCATAGTAGTTTCTACTGAGTGCACCTGTCCTTCCCCGCAGCGCGTCGCGTGAGGAGTGCAAGTGTTTCACCTTCCCCTCTCGGGTTCGTTTGTTTATGTGGTCGCACCATATTTGGCCGTTGGCGAGCACAAACAATTTATGTGATAATTTCAGGTGGTCTTGCCATAATATAAAAGACACGTAGTAAAGTAACAGTCAACGAACTGTTTACTCTTTATGCGGTAGGTGAAATATTGTAAAACCTGTTTACGCGGCAAAACGTTTAATGAAATAGTGGGATATTCATGTATTATACAACACAGTAGTTTCAGCGATAATATGTTTCGCTTAGTTATTTTATCCTATATGAGATTCAGGAAAAGATTATACCAGGACATTTTAATTGCTTGTTATATATTGCCATGAATCTTATTAACAAAGCGAGTCTGTAGTTTTACTTTTATAATGTGCCAACGTAATTTTGCACTTTTTCTAATAATTCCCGAGGTATCGTGTAACTGTGGGACTTTCAGTGGTGACCCTATTATTTTATTGGTTGAAAGTCTGTAGGAAGGTTCAGTGCAGGCCTCTTGAGTAGTTACGTGTGTATCTGACGCGTATATTGTGAGATACAATCTTTGATTAAGCGTTTTCAGCCATTTTTAAGTACACCGTATTGGCCTTTCTAATGTGCGTGACGTCTTGAGAGCACTGAGCAGAACTACGAGTAGTTTGAAGTGTGTCTTCGTTTCCTTGATCAGCACATTGGACGCACGTTTAATACACTGAATAGCCAAAAAAACTGGTATAGGCGTGCGTATGCAAATAACAGGGGTATGGAACCAATCAGAGTAACGCGATGCGGTCGGCAGCGCTTATATAAGACAACAAGCGTCTGGCAAAGTTGCTAGATATGTTACTTCTGGTACAATGACTGTTTATCAAGATTTAAGTGAGTTTGAACCTGGTGTTATAGTCGGCGCACGAGAGATGGGACATAGCTTCTCCGAGGTAGCGATAAAATTAGGATTTCCGCGTACGGACATTTCACGAGTGTACCGTAAATATCGGGGGAATCAGGTAAAACATCAAATCTTCGACATCGCTGCGGCCGGAAAAAGATCGTGAACGAACGGGACAAACTACTACTGACGTGAATCATTAAACGTGACAGACGTGCAACCCTTTCTCAAATTGGCGGAGATTTAAATGCCTCCTGCATACCTTTAGACATTAGTCGAGTTCATGCCACGTCGTCTTGCGGCACTTCTGCGTGCTCGCGGAAACCCTACACGATATTGGGCAGGTGTACCAGTTTTTTTGGCTCTTTAGTGTAGTTTCGCAGAAAACAAGTGAATTTCTGACAGAAGGTGGCATGTGCAGATTCAACTCTGTATAATACTGTTGACAGGTGAGGTGGAACCACCTTCGGGTGAAGAACATCCATCCCCTACGATTGGAAAGGGTGTAATCTCTTTATATTGGTAGCATTCAACTTCTGCCAATCATGAGCTCTGCTCAAGCTCAAAA
The DNA here is from genome assembly GCA_002778355.1 of Clitarchus hookeri. NCBI lineage: Eukaryota > Metazoa > Arthropoda > Insecta > Phasmatodea > Phasmatidae > Clitarchus > Clitarchus hookeri. Next base: position 1,508,325 of record NQII01000017.1, read on the forward strand.
CTGACATGTTCTGAAACTATGGCCTGGCAGAGTGCACCTACACGTCATGATGCCTGATGTGAGTATGTCTGAAGCGACAAATTACATGCCTGGAAGTCCTGAACCCTGAGGTGGACTCCTACTACGAGATCTGGAAGGTTTCTCCTATTACACTAACGTGGATCAGGTACAGGAGGGAGAGCTCTGGCGAACGCAGTTCACTGCATTAGATTACGGAAAAAATGTGTATCCAAGCACCAGGTTGACGGGAGGGCAAACATTGTTGCCAACCGGCAGCACAGGTTATAGGGAATATTTCGTCGCACGTAGCAGCCAATCAGACAACAAGTCCTTTTCCACAACCTCGTGCAGCCAATAAAAAAAAATGTGCACGCCTACGTAAAAGAAACAGCCACGCGATTTTACGTCCGTATGCGTGCGTATCCTGTGGCTAAACTACGCCCGAACGATAAAGTTGTAAAAAGACACGTCTGATTTATTTATTTATGACTGTATGAACGATATATTCTGATGTGTAGGGCTTGATATGAAGCTTAATACAGTTTTCTTTCTGCAGCCTAAAAAAAAAAAAATTGATTTACTTACAATGTTATACAATAGTCTGTCCTTTATTTGCTAAAAGCCAAATTGAACCTTTGCCAGCGGAAATGCGCGTCTCTCTAAACAAACGAACGTTTTCTGAAGGAAAAAAAATTGGGGTTTGAATTGCGTTCTTTACTTTAGGTAAAATACCTAAATATTTTTCTCGGAGCTCTTTCTCTTCGAAACCACGCTATTATAAGAAAAAACCTCGATAGAAGGAAGCTTATATGCAATTACGAAATGGCCCAGTTATACCATAAGTTGTTGTTTAAACCCCATCAGAAATCTAATAACGGTCTTCAAAGGCCGCTCCTGCTTGGTTTTGTCGAATATTTAAAGAGTAAGTTCGACAGGCGATGATATGCACGTAATTTACGGCCTGGCATATTTTATGACCACCGAGCTGGTGAGTAAGTGGGTCGTCAGCCTACTGTAATTATGAGATCCCGCCTTAAAGTGAATAACCTAACTCCATACAACAAACTGGTTTTTGTTACAGTAGACCGTTCATATATTATTATTATAAGTCCGGTTTTTCGTTTAGGAATGTCTTTTTTCAATCTACCATAACCATATTTGAGTTAAATATATAAACTACCTGCGGAAAAAAAAACTATTTTATTTCTCCACCTTAAGCAAAGAAAATGATAAGGAAAACCGATATAAAAGCAAGTAGCGTGCCAACGGACACAGATATGCAAGCAGGATATTTTAAATATTATGAATTATCCTACATCTCATAATTAGGGAGACACTATTTTCAGAAAGAGTGTTCCTTTCTCGTTGAGCATCAAATCACTTTAACTCAGATCCACTTTCGCGAGTGGATGGTATATAAGCATATTCTATGTCTGGAACCGAATCACACATGCAAATTGAAAGAACAACCAAACTCAGATTACCCTAGTTAAGCACTAGATTGTGTCCGCTCAGAGATACACGGCCAGTACTCAAAAGTAAACTGCTGTCGTGCAGAAGGATATTGAAATATAGTCTGAGTGGAAAACTTCTTCACGAAAGCCGTATGTCCTTAATCATTAATACGGGCTGAAAAATACCACGAACTCAATTAATTACAAGCTTTTCTTCAAAGGCGTGTATCTTTATTATGTCTACAGTTTCACCATAGTTCATCAGACATTACCAGGATATAAACTCTGAGCCAATAAGAGACTTGACAAGGGAATAAGACCAGAATCACAAGCCACCGGGTGTGAGGTAAAAATTTGCTAGGCAATGAGTCAGCAGAGAACTAATAGAAGCTGAGGCTAGAAAATACATACGACAGAGGAGTATATCCTACAGGTTGACGGAAACGCATAATTTTCCCGTCCTGACAGATAATCGGAGTAAATGAATCTAAGTTCCCAATAATTTGGTAGGATTGCATTGCTGTAGTGGTCAAATTACTCACATCAAACCAAAAAAATCGTACTCGATTCCGACGGAGCCATTCTCCGGATTTCCGCATGTGAGAAACGCAGTGAACGTTGCCATTGGCTCTCAAGTTATTTCGGGGTGCTTCCTATTCCTGCCGACTTTACGTTACTTCAGATATCCATCCTTACCTCGTGTCACCTCCATCGGGTCTAAACAATTTGTCTCTTACGCGCTACTCAGATCTTATAATTCATTCTAACGTGTTGTACTATTAAAGTTACGTAATATCTTCCTTAGTATATAACAGGAATAATAAATTATTGTTACATATTTCGGTTGCTCTTGGATTACACTTATGTTTGCCAGCGAGCCAATTACTATGCTACATGCATACTTAACGCATCCGAACGTTCATTACGTAATGGTTAATTTCTCCATCGGTTTTCGAATCCGAGGTCTAGAGAACGTTAAGTTCATATTACATAAAATTCACCAGCTATAACATGTATAATTTATTTTCTAGGTATGATAGGTAGTTTTATATTTTCCGTTTGTTAGAAACTCGTCAAACGTTTTTATCACGCTGCAACCAAAGTTAATGAGACATATAACATTCTGAAACTTTAGTTGGAAAGAAATATTAAAAAACATCATAATTATTGCAAACTCAACTGAAATCAAATAATCGATAAATCATCGTTTGCAACGCATCCCTTAATAGATAATATATAATAATTAATTATTGTAATTTCATTTCTTGATAGTTGAGATTTTAGGATGTTACGCGCGACGTAGAAATACTGTCACTTGAATTTTAACAACAATTAGTATTTCGTCATTCATTTCTTGCGTTATGTAGGTCTTCACTAAGCTATTTTTTACAATAATTTTTTACCATCATCGTTATTTTATGACAGTGGATTGAAATCACAGTGATCAATGCGGGAGTCAGTGAACGTAAGATCACGCGTGTAGTTTCGCTATGAACTCTGAAATACAATGGCAAGTGTATTTCTGATTTATTCCAAGCAAGATGTGAGGTTTACTAAAGAGGGCAGTCGCAGCTGGATTTGCCGATATCAGTTTCTCTTCTGTATGTTAAGGTTATCTATATCGTTAGCGTATGGTTTGTGCGTTGTGAAACACTCTTGTTAGAAAGTTGTTACGGCGGCCAGTAAACACAGTAGTAGCCAGTTCTTGGTGGGCGTAGCTTAAAAGACCGTTACCAAGAAACCACGCACACTTATTAACCTTCACGTCACCGATTCCTTCACTACCGAACTGTACACGTTGAACTCTCCTCTGCCACGGAATACTAAAGAACACAGAGATGGGACTGTCACTCATACTACGGCCACGGGGCCACGGTGATGTAGTGGTCAGACTGCTCGCTTCCCACCAAGGAGATTCGGGATCGATTCGCGGTGGGGTCATCCCCGGACAATCCCACTAGTCGGCGGGTTTCCTTGGGGATCTCCCGTTTCCCCCAACCTTGCATTCCGGCGCTGCTCCATGCTCACCTCACTGCACCCTCATCGGCTCAAAACACCTCGATGGTAAGAGCCACCCTAATACCTCCACTCCTTTCCACCATGAAATCCAGCAACACTTGTGGCGTCACTGGTTAGAAACATGCACGGACTCCATACGCCCACCAGTGTACGGTAACTTAGTCGCAAGCCGGAAGCGTATCCAATAGGGGATTTTCGCAGCAAGCATTAATCAATAAGAAATTATACTGATTAGGGAGCTTCGCGTAGCATATCAGCGAATGGGCACGCCCCCATAAAAAAATCCGCCGTTGTATTCTACCTCAGTGTACTTAAGTACTATAATTAGTGTAGTCGCAGTAAATTCCCACTTTTTGAATCGAAATTTTGAAAAATAACTCCATGTATAACGTGTTTACTTCCTTCCTAATTATGTAATGTTTTAAAAACGTTTTATACCTGTGTAATTTATTATTGAAGTACCATATTTTTGGTTAAATTGAACTTTTCCTTTTATTTATATGTAAATTATAATATCTAATTTAAAATCAATATGAATATAAAAGGTTAGAATATAGGTGTGTCGGTAATGATCAATGAGAAATAGTTATTATGGATAATACTATTACACTAAGTGCACAAAAATGTGGTGCGGATTTGGTGTAATTTTCTAGACTCCGTTCAGCTTTATTTGCCTGAGGCGGCGGAATATCCTAGAAGTAGTACTTTAGCAGGACTTCAAAAAATTCAGAAGTAACCGGGAATGGACTTTATGAGGCTTTCCACAATATAACATATATGCAGCCTTGTTTGCCTAACGTGGACACACCCAAAATTTCCTGAACGGTTGCAGATCATGAAATGCAGTTTTCGCTACATGAAGTTACGTATTAGGGAAGTAATTTGCAGCAAAATTACTCTTCGTAACATATGTATGGACAGAAATAATTCAACCACATGTGATTTTTTCCCTGGAAACATAGATTTATTTCAATGGCATCTGAAAGTAAGTGCAAAGAGAAATTCAGTGATACAGCATACGCAGTGGAGAGAAACACAGAAACCCCAAGAAATAATGTGCAAATATGATTAAATATAGTTGGCTGGTAGTATGGGGCAGTGGAACTTAACTCACAGTTGTAAGCCAGCAACACGCGCCGTAATCCGTCCAGGGGTAAAATCACATGTGGTTTAATTATTTCTGTCCATAAACGCGTTGAATAGTCACTTTGAGGCAAATTACTTGTCCCCATATGTAATTTCATTTAGCGGAAACCGCATTTCGGTATCTGCAACCGTTCAAAACATTTTGGAGGTATCCACGTTAGGCGGACCAACCTGTATACACATAAGTTTAATGGCGTAGCAATTCCTTTGATTCCGAAGTAACAATTATCTTCTTGGAATCGCGAGGATCTAGAAGCGGGCCTTCTTGTCTGATCGCGTACTGCGTGGTGCGAAAGATGACCTGTTTGGTTGGACTGCCGCCTGCCAAAAATGTTACCAGGCGTTGGTTGACTCATATCCCAGACAAATTAGATATAATGTATAAGAAAGATCTCTTGAGCTTTGAAAATTGGCACAGATGTTCATCTTTATGTCCTTTTTAACATTCTAAAAGTTCCCACTGGTTTGGGTTGGTGGGGGGTTTAAGTGAGTAGATGCACTTTAAAGGATTTTTTTTCAGTTTATCGCAAATATATCTAAAAGTATCAAGTTTAAGGAAAAGGTGCAATTCGTTAAATTTAAGTACTTAACCTTTTACCACAAGAATGGTCCTACACATATTTTCTTAAATTTAATTGTTTAGGTGCTAGAACAATTGAAATTTGCGTTATTTCCAAAAATTTAGCATTTCATCGCTCTTTAAATAAAGGAAAAAAGACATTTCGGGTTAACTTAAAACTCTTATACTTATAGACGACTATTCACGCTTATGCCATACAAACAATATTATAAATTAACCCACAGTTATAGTCGTGCACGTATATATACTTACATTCTATTTTTTATTGCTGAAGGTTTATGCTAAAACCACCAAATATTTGTTTACTTTCGTAAATTTATATTATGTTTAATTATTTTGTTTTAATTTTTTAATATCTGCTGTCAACTTGTGTTTATCCACAAAGAGATCATAAATAAATTCATTGAGTCAGGAAGCTATAGATTAACCCATAAATCATATTTTTAGACACATAACTTGCCTATCCATGAATAGTTACACGCATTTGTTTCCATCTAGCAACTTAACTGTTGACGTTAAGAAAATATCCATTGGACCATTCTTGTAGGAAATTTTATGTAATTTAATTTAGCGTATTAATAATTTTCTTTTCAAAACCTCATATTTTTTGTGATAATTGTGAAAAACTGAAAACAAGTATATTTAAAAATCTAGTACTTCTCCTACTCACCCCCACCTTTGGGGACTTTAAGTATGTAAAAAGGACCTCAAACTGAACACCTGTACCAAATTTGGAAAAGTCCGGAATTTTTTTTTCTATTTGCCTTTGTTTTGGCTAATTTGCCTACTTAGTACATATCACTGCATTTAGCTGCTGATGTCGAAAATGCATAGGACAAGGGAGCATATATTACAAGTCGTCGAAATACTGCAATTTTATCATCCCTTTATATAATCAGCGAAACTAATTCTGAGTACCCAAATATTAGGAAGGATCACGTGTGGCCAAACAACTAGTATCAAACCAACAAAACTTGTAATAAATTTACGTTGTTGATAGTTGCTAACTGTTGCAGGCATCTGAGTATCAGTAGGAACTTTTCTTAATTTTTTAAACCAGTTTTCTTTTTTAACATTGCATATTTACAGAAACAAATTGTTTATTTTTAAATTAAAGTTTTATTTTTATTGGCGACGATGATTGGTTTACTTAAAAAATTTCATTCTGTACATTGAAACAATGTTGCTGATCTCCAACGTCATTTTGCTGGCGTCTACGGTTGCAATCGGGGTAATATTAGGTACGATTATGTCTCTTCACCGAAACTGCACAGAACATTCATACAGAAGCCAATTCAAAGCGCGGGTACCAGACTGCAAACTCACTTCCCAGTGAACTTTTCTTATTCGCCAAAACTATGGCAGGGCGTCTGTCACCAGATTTCTCACTTATTAACTTTCTTCAGACGGTTTACCTTCTCTCAGAACATCAGTTTAAATCCGTGAACGGGTAACTGTACTTTTTGCGTGTATAACATCACTCATATTTACTTCCTTTTGTGCATAGTTGCAAAACACGAACTTGATAAAATGGTTGTAAGACTAGGAAGAATTATAAAAACGAACTGCATGCACTCGCCAGGAATCATGTTGTAAAACTGCTTGGCGAAGACTGATCCTATACAATAGTCCGATGCTAAGTGACACTGTGGAAATAGCCAACGAAATATTCAGTAATTCAGGGTCAAAAATATATTTAGTTGCCGCAACAAAATATTTTTGTGGGTAGACAAAACTTGAAAAGAAACGAAATTGATTTTGTTCATTGAACAAAATACACGTATTCATAAACAAAACCTCTGTGTTGGGCCAAAATAAAATAGGGTGCCAACACAATATTTTGTTGAATCAACTGTATATAAAGGTTTGGCCACCCATTTATATGCCTACGTTCGACAATAGAGCTGTAGACATTTTTATTTTATTTTTGTAACGATTTGGACGGTAACAGTGTTTGTTTGTCCTAATATTGTCGCTTAATAATGGTATGAAGTTCCTAATAAAACAAGTTCTAAAGGAAACTAGACAGTTAAGCTGCAAAACCTTAAATATCGTTATTTAATTGTCCATGCTCTCCAGTATTTGGAATATATGTATATCTATACATCCTGACGTCATCAGTAGTTACATTTACTGAGAATGCTAAGGCGTAGCACTTGGCATTGATACTCTGGGTCCGTTTCTCGGTCAAAATTCCGATTTTTTTATATTAAACGAAATTGTTTTATTTACGTAGTGCTAAAGAAATCTTCAGTCCCATTAACCAAATCTTTGTATTTCAACCAAACCTTTGTAGAGGGCAACGAAATAAGAGCAACGATATAATTCGTTTGACTCAGCAAAACCTTTTTCTCTGTGCAACGGCCTTCCATTCAAGAAGGATTATGTAACCGCATGGGAAATTGGTACAACTGGCGAATCCCTTTAAATCGAGATTTTCATTAACATTCTATCTAATCTTACGTGTAAATGTACTACAATTGCGTCTTTCGATATACGTTTAAGAAATAAAAAGTTTTGATTTTCAAAGAGAAACATTTATTTCGCCAATACGCGGGGTAATTTTTTATAAAAAAAATCAATTAGTTTAGCATCTGTACATTTTCAGTATGTGAGAACATATATTTTTATTTTACTACTAACGTATGCATATATTGTATTGTTTTAACTCCATAATAATGGTATATATATATATATATATATCGTGAAATATTATGCACTACGAAAATGTTTAAGTAATTTAAACATTTAAGAGACATTTTTGGTAATGACTTTAAAGTCACCTCCTTTTAAGAGAACAAAAGTTATATTTTTGCAGAGGCCGCGGACAACACAATAAATTTCTCTCTGAATTGAAATAACATTCAATATTTGTGGATTTCACAAATTCGTATGATAAGGAGCTTTTACAGTTGGTGGATTTTTTTTTCTCCAAACATTGAGCTTGGTAAAAAAACGTCAAAACGGTGTGGCCATAATATTTATGGAAATAAATCAATTTAATCGGCCCGACATTTGGAAGGAGTCTTCTAAAAACCAATTAATTTACACAAAACGTCAGTTTCATATTCGTGGTTGCAATTGGAAATATTGTTATGAAATGGGGAATGTATACAACCAAATGTAAGTTTCCTCACCCCTGTCGGAAAGTTCAGACAAAACTCTAGTAGTTATGGTAATTTATTTTTAACTCCGGTTTGTCATATTTGGGTTGTAACGTAAAGCAATTACATTTCTGAAAGGGATTTTTTTTATACCAGCAATTCCCTTTCGAGTGGCTAAATATCTCGACTGGCAATCTCACGCACAGGCGCGTAAAGTGCGTGCGCAATGACAGTAAGCAGCGCGACTAACGCGGAAGGTTTGGCGCGGGTCTCGCCGGCGGAACGTTGACCCGCCCGGCAGCGCTCGCACTGAAACAAGAAGCAAACGAGACTTTGACGCTGATATCCGCCTCGCGTCGGGCCTTCGTTTCACGCTGGTTTATCACCGATCAGGGAACGGACGCGAGGTTCCCTCGCAGCGAGGCCATTAGCATCCCCACGGCGGCCGCATTGTCGGGCTGACAGCGCGGAACAATGGCTTGTTCGGGAGCTGTCCCCTCTGTGGATACGCCTCGGCCCGACTTAGTCTCTGCGACTGCCGCCCAGTGTTGCCAGGTCATCCGGGGACCGATTCCCGCAGTTCTGGCCAAAAATTACCGCCCCCATGCAACCATGAAAAAGAATACCACCTTGTGCTGTTAAAAAAGTTTACCTAGTTTTACCGAAAAGTGCTGGTAAAAATCCTCCAGAACTTTTAGATAATTTACGGACGCAGTTACTTCCATTAACGGAAATTTCCATAAACATGATTTCACTGAACGGAGGCAGTGTAACGTACAGTTCCGTAATATGTTAAAAATATTTCCATTTTTACAACCATTTCCGTTATGTAGAGAGGTGTAAATTCCCGTTCTTTAAAAATACATGTCGGTTATTTTACGGATGTCACCATCATATACTTAAACGTACATTTCCGTTACTTGAACAAGGCATGTCAATTACTTTACGGATACCACCATCATCTACTTATACGTACATTTCCGTCAATTCAACAAGGCCTGTCAGTTACTTTATGGATGTCACCATCATCTACTTAAACGTAATTTTCCGTTAATTGAACAAGACATGTCAGTTACTTTACGGATGCCACCATCATCTACTTAAACGTACGTTTCCGTTAATTCAACAAGGCATGTCAGTTACTTTTTGGATGCCACCATCATCTACTTAAACATACTTTTCCGTTAATTGAACGAGGCATGTCAGTTACTTTACGGATGCCACCATCATCTACTTAAACGTACGTTTCCGTTAATTCAACAAGGCATGTCAGTTACTTTACGGATGCCAACATCATCTACTTAAACGTACATTTCCGTTAATTGAACAAGGCATGTCAGTTACTTTACAGATGCCACCATCATCTATTTAAACGTACATTTCCGTTACTTGAACAAGGCATGTCAGTTTCTTTACGGATGTTTCAGATACATAATTTTAAAGAAAGTCATTTCAGGTAATATTGCAACTATTTAACAGAGATTTCAATATAAAATTGATACCTGCCAAATGCTGAAGTTTGGAAGTAGGTATTGATTCTGCTCTGAGGCGTAAGACGCCAGCACTTGATGCTAGCCCTCAGTGATAGGGCGTATAAATACGTCGACACTGTTGTCTCTAGGTCCAATTTACTAATAAATTACACTTTATTTGTGTGTTTATATAATCGAGTTTTATTGTTGCTTGAACAGGTTAACTGGTACATGAACTCACAAGACAAAGTCCCTCCCTTTTCTGTAAGTAGATTACGTGATACTTGGCGCGGCGATTTTGCGTCGTGGGGGGNGGTCCTGCTCCTCGTGGTTATGTAGGCTTGATCACCATATTCGACTTGCCCCATCTCTGCACGTGTCCGGGGTGCTTGTCTTCCCCCTGGGTCATAAAACACGTGGCCGCTGCTCCTGTGGTCCGCAGCCGGCGTGGCGTCGTCCCTTGGTTCTGGCCTGGAAGTTTATTGTCCCGTTCTGCACGCACGTCCGCTAAAAGCTCTCATGGTTTATTGCGGTACAAGCCCGGGACAGACGCAGCTGGTGGTGGGATCTCGGTGTCCCTTGGGCAGCTGCAAAATGCAGCTGTGTCCGCGCCCTGGTGCCTTCCGTTGTCTCCGGATGTCGTCTGCACGTGCAGGAACAGTTGCANTGGGCAGCTGGAAAATGCAGCTGCGTACGCGCCCTGGTGCCTTCCGTTGTCTCCCGAAGTCGTCTGCAGTGCAGAAACATTTGGTAGCGTGCCTTTGCAGCTGCGAGGCTCCTGGCGTCCCTCTTCCGGCACGTCCACAAAACCCTTAATCCTTATTGCGGTCGTCCGCCGGCGAGCTTTGCCAGAGCATGTGTTCTGACGAATAAATTATAGGGACGCAGAATGCGTCAAGACTTTGTGACATCTGTAATTCAACCAGAAATCCAACCTATTTTATGAATATTTCCGCTACCTCAAAGCAAGTGTTTTTCACTTGAACATAACATTTTCTTTATTTATTGTATATCTCAAAACCATTAGGCAAATATTTAACACCAGAGAAACATTTCCATTTACTTTGCAACTATTTATACATTAAACTTTAACATGATGTTCATCACAAGGATAATTGTGAATAACCTATTATGTACTTTGTTCTCCGCACTTGTACATAAATTATAAAAACAACTTTTATACCAAACTATACTACCTGTGTCAGTGACGCTCTTAAAACTTAAAAAAATATGTGCTACCTGTACATGTAATGGCTCCAAATTACCCATAATTCGCTACAGAATGTGCAGAGGTTTTGAGAATTTCGTTTATAAAACTATTGTTATGACTATAAGGTCACTTTCACTAATAATACAGGTTACTTTCAATAATAATTTGTACTTATTTTTTTATACTTCTTTTAACATTTCATTGCATGTAGTAAGTTGTTTTCATTCATTTACCATGTACTTGTTAATAATTAGTACTCATAAAATGTCTCAAACAATAAGTTTATAGAAACACATACATATAAAACTACCATTATGTACACCATGTTATAATGTAAATTAATTTAGAATAGCTTTATGACCTTTCTAAATGGCGTACTTGGACAACAAAACAGACTGCAGACAAGATAACCTGACATTAAATACAATTCTCATGACATCCCAATTCAGGTGTAATTAAAGCAAAAATTTTACTTAAAAATTTCTTTTTGGTAACTACAATTTTGCCCAATGTGATTTCAGTACAACCCATATCATATAGAATAGGCAATGCCAAACGCAGTTCATCAAAATAGTATGCGTAAAAAGGTATTTAGTAGTGTAGACAAATTTCAACTGGTTATGTGGAAAAAAATGCACTCATACCAAATAAATATAGCCTATAGCTATCAGGAGTGTAATATTCTCTGAGAATTGACCACACAAATCCCAATAACCTTAAACTTTTATCTGTCGTGGTGTGCCGCATTAAAGTTAGGTATATAATAGAACATGTTGTTGGGAAGTGAACGTTCACTTCATTTTGCTTTAATTACTCACCGCCTCGCCAGACACGCGATTAACTTCCAAACAAGCGCCACGTTAGAAATGTCTGGAACCAGTGGTGTGGGCGCTGATTTGCATATATACGAACTCCGTTCAATCAACGCGGCGGTCGTGAATTCGCAGTGATGGTGGTTCCAAATGTCTTTCGCCGTAAGAGCAAAACGTTTCATAATCGCACTCAAATAGGTGATATCGTTTTTCTTTACGATGATTACTAGTGCTTATGTTCTGTTGGTTTGTAGGAAGTGACATCAGAAAATTCCACTTCTCTTCAAAGTCCTCCCTCCCTTCGCCACTCTTACTTTTATTTCCATTTCCGAAAATTAAAAATATATTTGTGTACTATACCAGTCCAATCACTAGAAATTATGATAAATAGCGATGGCATTATAAAAATTGCAGTGAAATATTTAAATATATCGTAACTTCAAAGAAATGGCTGCTTTGTAAAATCACTTTCTTAATCTCAAAGTTCTGCGATAATGTACCACGCTACTCTCTGCATTTTATTTTCGATATCGCTGTTCGTTGCAGAACACACTTTTTTGGAAAGTTATATATTTGTTAACATATATAGACTCCACCATAAGTGATTACGTTGGTAATGAAAAATCCCTTTTTAAACTATAAATATATACTGCTTCCAAATAGTTTCTAAAGATTTTGTCTTTTTCTTCTTGATCTTTAAATCCTCAATTAATTCAACCAAACCATAAACGAAGTCATATAAATTTTTTCTTAATTTGTACTAATTCCGCTACCAGCTCATTTTATGAGTAAATTATCACAGTATAACATGATGTTTCTGTAAGTGTTTTTTAAATATCTTACAAACAGTTAATACCTCCAACAGAACAACTTGTACAGTATTTGTATTGTTCCCACTACAACCAGTGTTGCAATATGCCAACGGAATATTTCGTTGCTGCCGCCAGCAAGCTAGATTACATAACTGTTTGTTACTAGCATTACAGTCGGCCTGTAGAAATTAGATGGCATTGCGGAACATAGGAATTCTCGTATTTGTTACTCCCAATTCTTTTAAAATACAATAAATTACGTTATTATTGTGAAGTTCACTTCCTTTACGTAATCTAACGGATGGAGGTTCGCGTCTACGTGCCGGTGACGGGAGACAGGTTCACGTCTATTAGAATTCCTCGTTTCTTATTTATTCAACATCTTTGTTTTCTATGTAAGTTGAAATACAAGCGCAGGGCCTGTAATAACTGATATAAAAAATTTATGTATTACGTAATTTTTTAAGAAAACGTTTTGCAATATCACGTAATAGTTTTTGTGAAACGGAAATTTTTGAAAAATTTTCATGTCGATGTACAGAATATATTTAATATTAAAGTGATGAGGTATGGAGAATTTAATGCGGCGATAGTGTTGTCTGGCCACTTATATCCTAAAAACCTTGCATACAATCCTTAAACACGTTAATACTGAAAGAACAAAAATTAGAGCAATTAAAAAAAATTGGTTAAATCTTACGCGACCGTTATGTTTGCAGTTTCATGAATCTTAATATTTTTTTTTCATCTCGTGGCATATATTTTGCTACTATGAACCATATAACTGTGTTTCCACTTGTTCGAATACATAAGTAAATATCTTAGTTTGACTCCGTAAACCGCGGAAATCTAGACACACAAGCAAATGTCAAAGTCAGCTGAACAGACGCAAACGTGTGTGATTGGTTATCTTGGAAAAACAAATACCGTCATTTAAATAATCGATTTTGGACTCAAATATATTCTTATCCATTTACACTGTTACTAGTACGGAATGGCATTAATAAGCTTGGCTGTTTGGGTATGTTACAAAAGTGCGTATATGTAAAAATATAAAAATAAAATATATAAAGTGGCAGTAGGCGAATTCGAGTTCACGCATATTCACTCTACGATATTCGACTTGAAATGGATAGCTACATATCGTATATCATTTTACCGAATACCAAGTTTTGTAATTATCTATTGTTAAAAATTTGCACATGTTTTATAGTTTTCATTACGGTAGTAAAGCCAAATATTTTAGCCATCCGTAATTAAATGGCACTTTCCGCTAACAAAAACTCACACTTTTCTAAAAAAAACACGCTGGTATTTAGACATCCATATGTAGGAGTCCTAGGAAATATAAAAGCTTTTAAGGTTGGTTTGTAAGTTAAACCTTAGTAAACACATTTGCAGGTTTTTCTTATACGATGTTTTTAAAGAAGTGCGTTTTCTATGGTGCAGACCAAAGAGGTACTTCTGGCCTCTAAATGTAGATGTTCGTTATATTATTTTGTAAGACTTCGCATTAAAAATCAATTTAATGTGCAGCTATACGTCACTTTTTAACAACATGCATAGCAATCGTTTAGACTGATAACATTGAACTTCGTACACAAGTAACCACATGATGGATATCAAAATAATTGGGAAGAGGTACTGTGTACACTAAAATCCTGTTAAAAATTACTTTAATATAACTGGCTCACAGATAAATACACTGTAGATAGAAATAGTCACAAATTAATTTTATCTTCTATGTTAAAGACTTAAATCTCCCGTAAAATGTTTTATCGTATTTTTTTTATTTCTTAAGGAGAATGCATATGTGTGCGTGCGTGTGTGTATGTCAATATAACGGAACCGATAAGGTTTGAAACAAAGGCAAATTATTTGCAAATTTCTAAGTCTCTTAGTGCGTGAGAATTATTTGGCATTCATCTTACATAATTCGCTTTAAGTATCTGACGACGATAACCTTGAAGAGTCAGCATACAGAAAATCGATGTAAACATCTGTGCAAAATATGGTGTTCAAAAGAGTAGAACAATAAAATACGAAGCGAGATATAAACTTCCACTCACACATCCACACACAAACACCTATTAATAATTTGGTACTCTAGAACGAGCGACACACATAAACACAGGTAGGTGAATTTACAATACTACCCGCTAGGTATAGATAAAAAAAAGGCAGGTGAATTAACGTTACTACCCGCTAGGTACAGAAAAACACAGGCAGGTGAATTAACGTTACTATCCTCTAGGTATAGGTAAACACAGGCAGGTGAATTTACGGTACTGCCCGCTAGGTATAGATAAACACAGGCAGGTGAATTTGCGTTGCTACCCCCTAGGTACTGATAAACACAGGCAGGTACATTTACGTTACTACCCGCTAGGTACTGATAAACACAGGCAGGTGAATTTACGTCACTGCCCTCTAGGTATAGATAAACACAGGCAAGTGAATTAATGTAACTACCCGCTAGGTACTGATAAACACGTGCAGGTGAATTAATGTTACTACCCGCTAGGTTTATATAAACACAGGCAGGTTAATTTACGTAACTACCAGCTGCGTATAGATAAACACAGGCAGGTGAATTTACGTTACTACCCGGTAGGTACTGATAAACACAGGCATGCGAATTTACATTACTACCCGCTAGGTTTATATAAACACAGGCATGTGAATTTACGTAACTACCTGCTAGGTATAGATAAACAAAGGCAGGTGATTTTACGTTACTACCCTCTAGGTACTGATAAACACCAGCAGGTGAATTTACGTTATTACCCGACAGGTATAGATAAACAAAGGCAGGTTAATTTACATAACTACCCACTAGGTACTGATAAACACAGGCAGGTGACATTATGTTACTACCCGCTAGGTATAGGTTAACATAGGCAGGTGTATTTACGTCACTGCCCGCTAGGTGTAGATAATGCCAAGCACACAGGCACCTGCACGACTCTGGTATCACTATAATTATTTTTCTATTTTCTTTATGTATATTTATAATACAAATGCTAACTTTCGCCGAATAGCACAAAGTAAACTTAACAATTATATCTGTCAATCTTAGTAATGTTAGTATTGTTGTTACTTAATTTCAGCAAAGGAACAACAATTTTTATTTTATTAAACAGAAAAACCCTTAATATATTTTACAGTTTTTGTGTCCAGGAAGTATAATTTTCAATTTTATCTACTAATTTCAATATATTTCTACATCAAAAATTTAGGCCGTTTCAGGTTCGAATGAAGAATGTAATTATTTTTATATAAAGTCAGACAAATATTTTGAACGAAGTCTGTGTTATTGTACGTAAGTAAATAGCATTTCAAATTGTTTTGTTAAAGTATCCTTTAGAAGTCTCCTTAGATATTTTGTTGATAAACAGCTTAAGTTTTTTTCTTCTTAATGTGTATTTATCAATTTTAAAAGCAAACTCGGGAAGCGGCTTTAATTTTAAGTGTTGATAGGAATTAATGGGTTATTAACTTTACCAACGAGATTCTAATTTATAGAGGAATATAGCAATTACCAGCTCGCGCAGGCTCGGAAAAACCTTGCTCTGTAAAATACCTTATCCGCTTGGATGCTCCCAAGACCAGCAAGCGATGGCATTCTAACCAAAAAAAAAAGGATAATTTACTTACTGATACCTGATTTACCGTTAATGAGCCAGACCTGCGTGCAAGACAGTCAAATGGCGCATGTATCTTAGACAGTAATTTTTTCTCGTGTGTACAGACTGCAGTTTGATATGTCGAGGCGGTTTTTCGTGTAACGTGGCTCTATGGTACACTTTAACCAATTTATAAATGCCCCGCCGTCATAAAACTACGACGTATAAACTTTGTGAACCCGTGAAAGGGCAAATACAGGATTAGGATTCCATTCCACAGCCGCCAAAATTGTAAAGAAGAAGCTAAACTACCCTGTGAGTTTTCAGTTCGTAGAAAATGTACCGCCCCCCTACTTGCCATTCCTTATTAAATTCACATGCTTCTAAGATTTATTACTAAAATGTAGTATTCAACACTTAAATAATGTTATAATATATTAATTTTAAATATATATATATATATATATATATATATATATATATATATATATTCAGACGTCTTATTTGTATATTACATTCACGGTTATTTTAAAATGTTANATATATATATATATATATATATATATATATATATATATATATATTGTAGTGCAAAATGTTTGTTGTGTTGCCTCTATTGTAAACGGATATATAATTTCTGTATTATACTTTTACTCCCACACTGTTTCCTTTTTTTATTGGATCTAAAAAATTGTAAGAATATATATGTTCTTCGTTTACGGGGTCAATTAAAGAAAGGAAATTAAGCCAATATTAAAAGTGTGTGATGCACGGGAAGACGGGATTTAACCGTTATAACTAAAATCACGCCGCAACAGGGAATTGATCCTATCTGAAAATGTAATTATAAATGCGAAAAAAAATTATGTTAACTTTCGGGGCAATAAAATTTATAACTATCCGTACTCGCAAACATGTTTAGTGTAGACCGTAATTAAATTACGAATGCAGATGTATATACATATATATATATATATATATATATATATATATTCAGACGTCTTATTTGTATATTACATTCACGGTTATTTTAAAATGTTATAAAGAACTGCTGAAGTTATACTTCGAATATATTACTCCGCCTCGTAGAAACAAAACTTATCCGAGTCTAGAAAATTACACCAGAGGGACAACGCACCGCATTCGTGCGCACCCTGTGTAATAACATTTTCTATAAGAACAAAAAATCTTATTATACATTACCAACACACATTTATCTAACGGTTTATATTTAACTTATTATATGTGAAATATTCAGATTAACCAATCAAATAAAAACATAATTTAATTTTAACAATACCTACTGTACTTTTATATTAACACAATTACAAAACATATTTGATACATGAGATATTAAGGAAACAAGCAAACGCGTCATAAATGGAGTCATTTTTCGAATGTTTGATTAAAAAAGTGTGAATAAATCGTGAATGGACTATACGAGAAAACACACATACCATAAGTATACACGAACGTGGATCTGCATACGAATAAACCTAGAAGACGTCTACAATTTGCCGTCCAGCCTGCATGGAACTATTTTCGCAAATCCATTTTCCCTGATTAACGTATCCAGTTGAATAATTTGTACATTCAATGCTGTAGACGTAGTATAGACACGCATCGAACGTCACCAAAACCGCTTTTCGCTGATGTCAGGGCTCCCGCGCTTTCAAAGTAAATAGCAGTCTGTTTTAACGGCGACGAGCCTGTATAAGCTGCAGCACTTGTTTGATGGAGTCCGCTGAGGTTCATCACCTCACGCGTTTCAACTGCAGAATTCGTTTACGGTGGATGCCAGTGAATGTTCAGGAATACATGGAACGTTTGCGGTGAACGACAAGCAGTTAAGCTCAGGAATACAGCAAACGTTTATTCAGGAGAGCAAACGAGAAGCAGTTAAGCCTATGCATGTTTGCTACGACCGCAAGGCCGAGAACAACGTTCCACTCAAGTTGGCGTTCTATGGATGCTGTGTTGGCAAAAACCCACTTCACTTTTTAGGCGCCCGTCTATCTGGCGCTTGAACTGCGTTGCATAGTGTTTCAAATACATGTTTTTAAACGAAACTATTAAGCGTGCGTCCAACGCGCTGATCTACGAAAAGAACACACACTTCAGACGAGGGCTGTTGAGTACTTTCAAAATATCACCTACGTTAGAAACATCAATTCAGAGTACTCCAAAACCGCTAAAAACGGCCTTTCCAAGGCGCTGTAGCTCAAAATTCACGCATCAGATACATACAAAACTACTATAGGGGGCTGCATTGAACCTTCCTAAAGACTTCCCACTAATAAAATAATATGGTCACCGCTGAAAGTCCCATAGGTACACGCAGCACGACGAGAACACTGCACGCCAGTTCAGAGCCTTGCGGTTAGCGGCGATGGCGTACTTGATGCGCGTGGCAGTGTCGCCCTTATCGCTCCCGCGCTTCTCGGCCTAGACGTGGGAAAAAGTTCCAGGTAGACGGGAGCCTTAAATGTGCTGCGCGTGATTCACACCTTTAGACTTTTCACGGTAAACTGAGTATTTTGGAATGACCTGCTTTAAGATCTACTTGTATGCACATTGTGACTGTTGCACCATATGCACAATAATATTGCCCTGGGCCGCGTCGTTTTATTCATGCGTCGGTCAATTGACACTCCGAAATTATTAGAAAAGTAAATATTTTACAAATATGCTATTTCTTACACTTCCACTAGTTTGAAAAACTTAAATCATAATTAATAATTTCAGTATTCCCAAATGTTTACCTAACGCTCTAAATTCAACACTAAACATGGAACTACTTTCCCTCGCCCGTTACCAACTTTACTTGACGTATGCTACTTATATACGATAAAATATATGCAGGTAGGGTCAGCGATATTATTTTTCAACTGTTGGTTTCCAAAGAGCTCACTTCACCGGGAACAGCGTCTACAAAGTATGTGCATGTAGAGGTTTGCACGGCACTTAATAGCGAATTCCGGAGAGACGATGAGGATAAAGCGGGGTGAGTACGGAGCAGCGCCGGAATGTAAACGCAGGAGGAATCGGGAAATCCCCGATTAAACCCGTCTATCAGCGACATCGTCCGCAATGGTCACCTCGTGCGGAAATCCAAGGAGCGACCCCACCGGGAATCGAACCCTGCTCTGTGATAGGAAGTATTCACTATATGGTGCATAGCTAACCAGGGCGTGTAAAACTAAATATCACCGATTGAAAAAAAAAGTAGTGTATGCCCGCATTTTGCTTGAAAGTATATCACGTCTTAAAATAATACCGCGCCATTTCCGTGTCTGTGATAAATGGGCATTGATAATCGCAGTGTATTGTGCCAGTCAGAAAAATTGCCTTCGCGTGCGTTATTTAGACACTGCCTACATTAGTATGGTGTACTCGCGGTTTATTCACAGTTTTTCAATTGAAACGTTTAGAAATCACCCAATGTACGACGCGTTTGGTGGTTTCCTGAATATACAATATATCACAAATCTATATACATAAAAATGTTGTGTCCGTTGGTTCGGACGCGTATAACTCTCGAAAAAATCAACCAGTTTTTATTCTGGTTTTTTTTTAACCTCCCTTTCGTTCCCACGAGTGTTTGTACACCTTTATTTTTATCTGTGTTACATGCAAAGGTACAAAAATCTGCAAAAAGGTAATTTTTACCATGCCTTCGCGTAAGGAAGCCCCTTTGTTGACAGCTATCCGTTTGAACTTTTCAGTTGGTTGTTCTCTTATCCCATCAGAAATTCCCTTTCACTTTAAAAGAACACAGTTTTCAGTCAAATTAGCATTTGCAATGACAATAAATAAAGCACAAAGGCAGTCATTGCCAATGTACGGAATAGATTTAGAAACATAAATTTTTTCGCACGGCCAATTGTATGTATCGTGTTCTAGAGTAGGAAAACCATCCAAATTATGCATACGCTCAGAAAATGGTAAAACTAAAAACATTGTATACAAACAAGTACTTCAATAATAAAGATTTTGAAAATAAATATACTCTTTGAATCAATTTCACAGAAATTAATAGAACCAAAATCTTTATGCACCAGCAGCGTGTAGCTAGGTAAGATAGTGGTTTATATTTCTGATCACATAAACGTATCTTATTTTGAATTACATTTTTTCTTGTATTTTATATGTAAATCGTAATATTTCATTTCTTGTTAATATGGATATAAACAGGAAGAAAATAGGTGCGATGTTAACGCCTACTAAGAAATAGTTATATTGTAAAATATTATTAAAATTGAGTGCGGACGAATCTTAGGTCTCTTAGGTGTAATTTTCTCTACTCGGCTAANGGGGGGGGGGGGATGAGGCATATCCTGGGAGTAGAACTCAAGCAGGGCTTCAGAACAGTTGGAAGTAGTTATCACGAATGGAGTGCACACTGGACGGGAATGGGATGATGGTTGGCGTGGTGACAGGTGTGTAATGCCTGCAGGGCGGTGGAGGCAGGCGAGACCACGCAGCCTCTCTCCGGAGCCGGCGGTGAGCACGCACGCAGGTAACCACGCGTGTCGCGTGTGTGTGCGAGTTTGCGTGTCGCAACGCGCTGGGCGACCCACTTCACGGAGAGCAGGTGGTTTCCCGCGCTCCGACCAGAGTCCTGCCGCGAGGCGCGTAGCTCTCCCTCGCGGCAGGTCTCTGGTCGGAGGTACGTCGCCTGCCACCCCCCTCTAATAAAACCCTGCACGCTAGCCTTACAGATCGGACACTGGGAGAGACCTGGGCGCTCCTCTTAACGACGAGGTCTTCTTGAGAGCCGATGGTGAGGGCGGAACGAGGTGGGAATGAAGCAGCGCCGGAAATACAAGCGGGATGTTCCCGAGAAAACCAACCTACCAGTTGCATCGTGCTGCACAATACCACAGGTTCGACAATCCGGGAGTGACTCCACCTTCACCTTGATTGTGAAAAGGG
>NQII01000017.1:1537977-1555877 GCA_002778355.1 Clitarchus hookeri
ATATATATATATATATATATTCTACTGTGTTATAAGTGTCTTACCTGCAAACAACCTTAATTAATTAAAAATCATGCATGTGCCAGCAGGCAAATATCTTTCAATGTGGATGGTTTTCTTAAGAAAATTAATGTGAGGTGTATCATTTATGTAATTCGTAAATACAAATTAATAAAAAAATTCTGTGAGCGTCCGATATGTATGCACTGAAGAAATAGAAAACTAAATATTTGTTTCTATAGGATCAAAAATATATTTAGTTGCTGCAACAAACTATTTTATTGAGTAGACAAAACATGAAAAGCAAAAAAATTAGTTTTGCTCGTCTCACCAAATACACATTTCCATAAACCAAATCTTTGTGTTTGGCCAAATAAAATAAGCATTCAACCAAACATATTTTTGAATCAAATGCATACAGGATGGTCCTCAACTACGGTTACAAACGCTGTGAGGTGATTGTTAATGCAAAATGGGATAGAACACATCATACGAAAAATGTCGTGCAGTAACGAGTACCGGAAGTAGCCAACCTTGAAAATCGATATTTAAAATAGTTCTATCGGAAAATAATGAAACCTGCATGACATGAAATAAACATTCTGTGAATAAAGTTTTCATTTGCCAAGACCTGAAGCCTGCGAATTGTGGCGTACTATCATCACCTATATTGAGACACTAGACGGTGGTATGTTATTATCCTACAAATGTGTGTGTAACCCTAGGGCATTTTGTAAAGACATCATAATCATACGTTACTGCATGGAAACACGTTACCTCGACGTAACACTCTCAGGCGAACAGGGTTCCAGACAACGGACAAAGTTCGTAAGGGAGTACTTGCCTGCCAGGTACGTAACAGTGGAATTCTCTCCTCTATTGGACATTTTCCTTTTTGATGACTTGTCCTTTGGATTTTCCTTTTTCCTTGGATACATTTTTCTTGCTTGTTTTCTTTACATCTCAACCTTTATAGGTTAGAGACGTGAGCTGTTGTTATATATTTTCCTGAACCGGGGTCAGGAAGGCTAGCAGTGACTGGCGTTAAGAAACGTTGGGTTTGGGAAAGACCAGTCCATTGCTAAGAAAGTTTAGCATTTTTCTTGTCAACAACTCTGCTAACAGGATGAGCATTACACAAAACTAAATTGCCTTCACGAAACGGATTGTCAATCTGATGTTTATAATATTTGATACAGCGCTGGAAATGAGCACGCTTAAAGTTTTTAAGGGCAGTTGCCCAGACCGGATGGATGTCCTTGGGATCATGTGGTAACGATTCATATAATTGCCAAAAATTGGACAAAGGATTATTGGGCTATCAAGTAAAAACAAGGTTAAATGGACTTGTCTTATGAGACTTATGCTTGGCATAGTTGAAAGGCCTTTGCAACCAAGGAAGATTTTTGTCCCAATTAGAATGCTCCGACGCATAAAAAGCCATAAGAGCTGAACGGAGGCTTTGGTTGAAACGTTCCGCATGAGAAGATGACGGATTATATGGAGTTAAGGTAATATGGCGTAAGTAATAAGTAAAACATATGTCACGAAAAATTGTTGAAGTGAATTGGGAACCATTATCGGACACAATTGATGAAAGTATGCCAAAAGTTTGGAATACGCGGCTTGTAGAGCACGAACAATGTCTATGGTATCCGCATTTCTCATAGGAATCAACCACACAAATTTATAACATGCATCGACACAAACTAATAACATTTTATTTCCTGACTTACTTCTTGGAAAAGGGCCAACAAAATCAACGAAAAGCTTTTTCATGAGTTTTTCAGCCACATCTGAAGAGAGAAAAACTAGTTGTGTGTTTTGAACAGGCTTGCTCAAACCACACAATTTACAGCATTGAACGCTCTCTGAAATTTCAGCATCCGTGGCTTTCCAAATAAAATTCTAGCGAATTGCCCGAATAGATTTGTGCGTGTCTCAACGAGCATCTAGAGGCGATGAAAGAAAATAGACAAAAACCATTGGTTTTAAATGAGCAAGCAACACGACATATGTTACATTGTCACAGGACTTGTAACATAAAATACCTTTTGCTACGGAATATGGTTTTTGTTTAACACCAAATTTAAATTTTGTAATAATTTAATTCAGTTAATTATTCTCTACTTGATGTTCCTTGATATTTGTAATTGTGAAAGAACACTCCAATACAATATTTACAATAGGGGAACTTCAGGTTCATCACTAACTTTGGAATAATCTAACATACGAGGGAGAGCATCAGCTACTATATTCTGTGAATCTTTAATAAGTTGCACCCTAAATTTAATATGAAAGAGGAAATCCAAAAGATCCGGCATCCAATTTTGCCAAGTTGTCATGAATGAGCTAAAAGCCACGGCAACGCCTGTGTAATTAGTTTCTAGAAGGAATTCCGCATCTTCTAAATATTGTGGAAACTTTTCGATACCAAAAACAACTTCTAGGCATTCTAATTCATATATAGTGGACTCTTTCTCCTGGGGAGAGAGATAGCGGTATTAAAATGAGAAAGATTGGCCAACCCCATATTTCTCCTGGCACAGGACAGCTCCTACAGCAAGCTGGAAGCATCAATCTGAAGGATGAATTATTCAGTGAAATCGGGCCTCCGTGGAACTGGAGGGTGCATAATGTCGTCCTTGAAAGTCTGAAACGCTTTCTGCTGTTCCTCACCTCATACAAATTTTACTGCTTTCTTCCGTAGCATGTTAAGTAGAGTAGTCTTTTCAGCAAGTTTGGGAATGAATTTTCCAAAAAACCTTCACCATCCAAATAAAATAGGCAAGGCCTTTAACGTCTCGAGGCGGCGTTTAACGTCTCATCTGCTCCTCTCGGGGTCAATGGGAACTCTTTGTGACGAAATCCTATGGCCCGGAAAGGAGATTATATTAACAGCGAACATAACATTATTATGGTTAACAGTTATATCTGCCTTTTCCAAATGTGACATAACTTCCTTCAGGTGAGCTACATGTTGTTCAAATGACTCGGAATATATCGCAAGTTCATCCAGATAGTGGTATACATATTTAAATTTCCTATCATAGAACATTTTGTCTGAAATATGCGCGAGCAATTGAGCACCTGTAGCGAAACCAAAAGGCTCACGGGTAAACTGATAAAGATTCCAGGGGACAAAAAAACTGGTGATTGGTTTCGACTGTTTTGAAAACGGAATTTGGTGATATGCAGAATTAAGATCAATGGTGATGAAAAATTTAGATTTTCCAAACTATTTGAAAGCCGAATGAAGGTCAGGAGGAGGGACAGAATCAATTTAAATTTTTAAAATTAATTTTGAGGTAATCAATAATCATCCTGTGCTTACCATTAGGTTTTGGAACCAAAAAGGCTGGACTTGCATACTCTGATGTGGAGGGTTCAATTTCACAATTATCTATCATTTCCTGAACCTGTTTCCTAAATATATACATTTTAGTTGGGGCTAATCTATATGGATGACTTGTGACATAAACCTTAACAACATGTTTTGTTTCATACTCCAACAAATCAGTAATACCTAATACTAATGTGAGAAATGTCGGAAATAGTTCACAAATTTTCTTCATTGCAACATACTGTGTCGAGTCGAAATGCGCAAATGGGCCATCAGCGGGATTTGACTCAGCACTTATTTCAGACGAGAGTGGTGAATTTTGTTTTCTATTCGCAAAAATTATTTTGTCCACTCAAGAAAATTTAAAGAAAATGTGTTTGGCCTCAATGCACAAAATAGGTCCCGTTGATGCCATGAAATCAGCTCCTTAAATAAAATACAGACGAATGTTTTTGAAACTATGCGATTGTGCATACAGGTGAAATGTTCAATCTGTAATTTAAGAGATGCACACCACAGAATAGCTAAAACTTCACTTGAAGCTGAGTAACACTGAATTTCAGAAGGTTCAGCAGATTTGACCAACTTAAAATCCATCAATTGCTCAAACATTTTACCAGAAATTATAGTGCACGTAGATCCTCAGTCTACAAGCACATAAACTGACAATTGTCCAAATTTACCTCAACACGAGGAGTAGCAATCCTTTGTAAATCCACCACATTGGGAAAATTTACTTGAAATGCCCTATATTGTTTTAGCACCTCACAGGGGTCATAATGACCAAAAAGATTTTGAAAACGGTGACGAAGATTTACCGTTTGTACTAGGTGATCATTGAATTATGAATTGACATACTTGACAGCTTGGCGGGAATGAACGCTCACATTTAGTCTCTGGAGGACTATTTTTTTGCATGTAACTTAAAACATTTTGCAGTAACATGGCCAGGTTTGTTGCAATAATGGCGTGTAGGAATACTACGAGCTTTGGATGAAACTTTAGTAGTGCTACTCGTATAATCATATTCTTTGGGCCATGAAGTGTCAGCTTCCATTGAACTGATGCCAGGGTCACGGTTATACTATTACTAACCATTAGAATAAACACAACTAAATATTTATTCATCCCCATACACATTATATTAACAAACTTTTTTTAAACACTTGCGCCAGCATAAGTCCCGATAGCCCAGTGGTCTAAGGCGTTTGCATGCCGACCTTAGATTCGGCAGTTCGATCCCTCTTTCTTACACACAATATTTTGAGCTCTACAAAAATTTAATAAATAGCATCGCCCCTAGTGGCCAACTCTAGAACCAACACGGCAGCCGAGCGAGAGCGACACCAACACATTCTAGCTTCCATCTCTATAAACAAAAAATATGGTCGAACGACTGGCGTGCCCCCCTCCCCTAGTAACAGCCGATTTATACAAAAGACAAGTGAAAACCAGATAGCGGAAAAGATGGCGGACAGCAGAAACAAAATGTTGGACGGAAACAAGATGGCGACTACGATGTAATCCAAGATGGCGGATCGAAGATGGTAGCCGAGCCACGGAGGCACAGTTCTATGCTCTTGTCCTCGGATCAGCATAATTTATCTAGCATATATTTTATATATAAATACTGTATATGTATGCCCACAGACCAGGTAGTAATGCCAACACAACTTCCATAATTTAATTATCAAATAAAAACAGTGGATTATTTATTTTACCTATAAGTTGGAGAACATGTCCTGGTGTCTCAAACCCACTGTAAAAAAATGTAAATTTACACTCTTTTAGATTAAAAATTTTTCGTTATTTTAAATATCGATAACAAACTCTACATGTGTAATTTACACAAATGTTTCTTAGAATCCAAAAAGGATTAAAAATATAAAAAACGCATATATAGATCTATTAACGATAAAATAGGAGTTAAATTGCACATTTTAAAGTAGGGTTTGTGTGAAAAAAATATTACTGACCTTACCACACCACGGTATAAAACAGCACCATGCTGTGTAGATGTCATAGTTCTCTACATCTCGAGCAGCAGAGTCATTAGTTCATTGGATGCTGCTGTAATCATGGCTCATTCTCATGTTCGACACGACCACACGGAATTCAGCTACCCGAGTGTTAAATGTTGACTACTCTTTCAGAGTTGTACATGACATGACGGTCGAGACAATGAAATAACATCTCATAAAATGGCATCTAACCTGGCACTTAATTATTACATGATATGATAGTAAATAATACGTCAACATAAAGTGTAAACCTACTATTGGGTAATATTAATTTACTATACGGTAATTGTATTAACGCGATCATTTACCGTGTAAAAAGATATTACCTGTTTCGCAGTGTAGTTTTGCCAAAACTATAAATTTGTAAATTTAACTTAACAACTTGAGTGAAAAGACAATAATTGCAAATAAATAAAAGCTAAATATACCTGTACGTATATTTGCATATCTCAAAGTTGTCTACCTTATTTTTAAACACCTATGCAGTTCGTAAAATTTTCTACAAATTTTTTCAGGCATTTAGAGGAAACCTCTGACTTCTGTTTGCAGCAAGTATAAGGCGGTATTTGTACGAACACATTCATGTCGGTGGGAAAAATATATTTCAATATTACAGCTCCGATAATTATAACCTCTGGAAGAAAAATATAGAAATACGCATTCGCTGTGTATTTACTGGGTACTTATTATTATTATTCGAAATACGCAGTAAACTATTGTGTGGCTCGTGATACTTACTGAAAGTTGTTTTATAATCTGTACGTTGAGATTAAATTATTTGAAAAAATTCAAACTGTTAAAAAGTAGGTAACAGAATAGGAGTCATCAATTAAAAATTTATATGAGTGAACCCATATTCTTGGTTGGTACTGTCATCTATTAAATGCAGACTTTCATTTAATGTGCGTGACATTTTTTAGTAGGGACTACTTGAAAATTTATTTCTTATTTGATATTTTTGTAAAATTAATTACATTTAAAATAAATAGTTTTCAATTAAAGAACTCGATATTGTTATTCGTAAGTTAGTTTCAAGGAAAAGTTGGACTACAGAACATAAAACTTTTTAAAAAATGAGGCCTTTTTTACAGAAAAAAATGTATCAGTGCGAACACTTAAATGATTATAACCTTTTTGTTCTGTTGTAGAAATTGCGAACAAGAAAGACCCCCGAGCGAAGAAACGCAGGACATGGGATAGAATGAAAATTATAAAAGTGATTACCTTAGATCGTGAGAAATGAATGGGGTACCTAAATGCTGCCAAGGAATGTGATGTGCCAAGGACCACTCTATTTCGCCTTGCCAAAGAGTAAGCAGAGGTCCCTGAGGTTGCAGTGATGCAGGAAATGGGACGTAAGACAGTTTATTTTGCAGATTTAGGGAATGAATTAGTTAGTTATTTACTAGAGATGGAATAAAAATTATATAGTTTAACCAGAATATATGTAACAGCTGTACCATACCAACTTGCTAAAACAAACAATATTGAGAACCAATTTATTAACTTAGGAGAAACTGGCTGTATGGTTTCCTTAGAAGACATAAAGATACCCTGTCAATAAGAAAGCCAACAGGTACATCTTTGGCAAGGGCTAGGGGATTTACCAAGAAAACTGTGGCAAGTTTTTTTGATTGTTGGAGCTCTGATTTAATGAGCACCCGTATCCAGTACATCGAGTGTACAATGTAGACGACAGTGGTCTGTCGATTGTGCAGAGCAAGTTACCTGAAGTCCTGGCACTGAAAGGAAAGTGCCAGATATCCGCTCTGACCTCGGTTGAACGAGGTTCACTTGTGAAGATCATTGTATGCGAGAGTGCAACTGGGGATATTGTGCCTCCATACATAATATTTGGCAGGACAAATATGTCTCAAATGTTGATGAAAGGGGTCCTTCCTGGAGCTGTTGGGGTTTGCCACCCATCAGGGTGGTTATAGACTAATATTTTTGCCGAATGGTTTGAACATTTAATAACACATACAAAACCATCAAACGAGTCACATCCTCTTGATCCTCGACGGACACCACAGTCACACAAAGAACATAGGAGTCATCAGATTGGCACGGGAAAACCACATACGCATAGTGAGTTTGCCCCCACACTGTACACACAAGATGCAGCCGTTAGAAAAAACAATTATGAGTTCCCTGAAAGTGTACTACAGTGAAGAGGTTCGTCAGTTCATAAGGCATAGTTCAGGTCCCATGAAGCCTTTCGACATTGAAGAACTCTTTGGGAGGGCATACCTGAAAGTCAAAACTGAAGAGAGCGTTGTCAATTGATTTCAAGCAACAGCGATATATCTAGTAAACCGACATGTTTTCTGTGATGCCGACTACATTGCTGCAGAAAATGAAGTTACTACTACTAGACCTAGTCTTAACTGAACCCTAGAATACCACCTGAAGAAGCTTACAAAGAAGAAACAGAGAGAGAAGTAAATGGCATAGAACGTGATGGTGGGTCTAGGCCGTTATTACACTGTGAGTCTCAGATGTCTGAACATTCAAGAGGTTCCCCTTCAATTGCTCAATGCTCTGCTGACTCATCTTCAGGGATGGAAGCCACGGTTTTGCCCAAGAACATTTCTCCAGCTCCAGTGAGGAAATCTACATTTTCCAACACTGGTAGAAATGTAATGATTGCTGAAGTAATCACTGATTGGCCTTACAAAAAACCAACTTGAAGATGCACTTGCGAAGCGTAGCCAAAATGACAACAGGAACAATGAAAAGAATAGTGAGAAGAAGAGAGATAATAATTTAAAAAATGTGACATAGAAGAACATAGTTCCAGTAGCAATGAATCGCATGGATACATGCCCGATGAATCTTCTGATCTTGATTTGACTGTTAAATGCAGAGAGCCTCTTTTAACAGGGGAAGTTTTTGGAGGATACACACGGATATGAGTGGGTTCAGTGCACAGTGTGTGAATTGTGGGCACACACAGACTGCTCTGGAGCAGAAAAACAATTGTCTATGTCTGTGACTTTTAAAAATAGACGCTTTTCTGAAGACTACTAAATGTTAGGGTTTAGCATTTTATGGCACTTTTCTTAATTTTTTTTTTTTTTTTACATTTTGCTATTGGCCTTTATTTGAAAATTACACATTTATTCATTTTTATAGTTTATATAGAAGATATGTCAGTAAAAAGGGTAGACTTAAGTGAAAATTTATTGTATTGCATATTACTCATATTATTCCTTATTACCCCCAAATTGTCATTTTTGGGAAAAATTTCAATTGCAAAAACGTTATTAATACTCATGTACTTCTACTTTCCGGACTATTGTACAACAGTCTGAGTATCATTCTAGGAAAATGTCAATAGCAATGAATTTAATGTTAAGGTTTTTATATTTGAAAAAAAAAGTAATGTTTAATAATACCCGAATTTATTTTAATGTACCTACTGTCTAAGCGAATATCTTTCTTAAGGAATTAAATTAAAGGCCGTGAAAAACTTTTTTGGGGTATTTTATAAGCGTTTGAAATTTTGCGTTCCTAATAAATCCTTACGTTATTGTACGCACTTCAAGACTATTAAGCATGTTCAGAACAATATTATTTGTTGTTTTTTCCCCTGAATAAATAAGTATTCCAGCAATACAAACGTGCAAGTATGTATGATGCAAAAGTCTGCATGCCACGATGATGACTTACGTCAACGTGAGCTGGAGAAGAATTGTGGCATGAAAAAAACCAAGTAATTGTCTGCTGTATTCTTTGAGACGATGCAGCCGGCTCTTAAAAGTCCTAATTGACTCCTCCTTTAAGAGCTACATTGTCATGATTTAAGACTAATTGTGAGTTTGTATCCTGTTATTGGTGTTTATGGTTGGGCAATTAAACGGCTGGTCGCTCCTCCGGACGCCTGGAGCTAGAAGAAAGCTGAATTAATTAACGGGACGATGAGTTGTCATCCCTGGTCGAGGTCTTGAGATAACGATCCATCTGTCATCTTCAGACAACGAAGGGAAGTCTTTTAAACTCTACTTTTTTTTTCACGCCGTCATTCATTAAAATAAAACAGTAATATTGGCTTGTTTGATCGAGTGATTAGCATTTTAATTTATTACACATTTTTTAGTAGTTTAAATCTACCTGTATATCTCCTTCGATGCTGTGAACCCATTTGTCGTTTCACAAATGTTTATTATACTCACGTTGGGAAGAGCAGTGCTAATAGTTAAGCAAATACAGATTTTCGCCGCTAGGTGGCACTGGAGTTGCATGTGTAACGCACTGAGATAAAGTTGGTTCCGGCCAAAAAATTACTGGTTTGTGTAGGGGGTAACATATATGTATTAACACCAACAAAATATGTTGTCGAGCAACCAAATTTTAAAAGCAGGAAAACTGATTTTGTTCATTTAACAAAATATGCGCCTTAATAAAAAACCACTGTGATGGGCCAAAAAAAAAAAAATTACACTCTAAACAAAATGTTTAGTTAAATCAGATATATAAGTTTCCTTATCGCTTGATTAACACAGTGCAAGCTTGATTAAACACAACCTCTGTGTTGAGCAAAAAAATTAGACTGTAAACCAAATATTAAGTACAATAAAATGTAAGTTATGTATTTGCTTGCCGCTTGATTCGATTGCAGTTCGTTCG
The DNA here is from genome assembly GCA_002778355.1 of Clitarchus hookeri. NCBI lineage: Eukaryota > Metazoa > Arthropoda > Insecta > Phasmatodea > Phasmatidae > Clitarchus > Clitarchus hookeri. The sequence goes on from NQII01000017.1 coordinate 1,547,971, forward strand.
AAAATACAGCTGAAGAATTTATTTGTAATTTTAGGGAAAATTAGTAAAGTAACAGTGCTTTTAATATTATTTCTACATTTATAATAATGGTATAAAAATCCTGGTAAACCAATTTCAACAGAATACTGAAAGTCAAGATGTGGAACTTGAAACATTTACTTTCGTACGTTGCCATGTTTCCCAATATACAGAATGAAAAATATTCTGTTTTCCGCAACGGTAGATTTAGCCAAGTTTACTAGGGGGTCGTGCTAACGTACAAACAGTAGGGGTTGGATTGCTGCTCAGGCTTTTCCCATTTTTATAATTGACGAAACTTTTTAATTTACTTAGAGTCAAGCAAAACTTTAATTACACTAACGAAGCCTGGGAGTTTGGAGAGAGCAAATAACTACAAAAAATTATTTGGTTTCAGCAAACAAAATATTTAACTACATATATAAAAACAATTAATTTATTTGTTGCCAAACCAAATTTGGTTAATTTAACTTTTTCTTATTAAGGAACTTTTACTTTTTGAATGAGAAAACATGATTAATGCAATTTTCATAAAAAAAATCTAATTTTTATAACTATCCAATTTTTTTTGCGTTTGAATTTAAGTAAAGTACAAACTTCGTTCTTCGCAATAAAAAGAAAATTTTTAGCATTCCTTGTAACTCCAGTCTTTTATTTAAAACAAATATTAAATTGAAATATTGCCTTGAAAGTTAGTAATCTATATTTTCCTCTCCATTTCGTAACTTATTTAACTATAATATTTTTACATCTTTATAAAAACTTTTAGTGCCTATTAATCGCATTTTTACTGATTACGCTTGTAAATACCACTGGAGGGCATGCATAATAGTTAAAAAAAATAATATAATACCCTTACTTTGGAATGAGCTAATACATATAAAAATTTCGACCTATCAGAAACTTTAACTCATATAAAAGGAATTTCCTCAATTTACAACAAGCTTAAAAGTGACTTATTTGTAGCACCAACGTACATCGCATCGGAAATTTCCCTATTGTCTATAAATAAAATGAATCTTATGAAGAATTTATTTTTATTACCAACCCTAGAACAAAAAACCTTTGCACCACGCGGCAGTTTAAAAACAATCATCAGGTTTGCACACGCTTAGATCACTGGGAACGAGGAATAATCTCCGTAGTTTGCTACCCCATAGGCGCCATACTTGAGAGTGTCGAAATAATTCCCACAAAGGAATTGTATCATTCCACTACCGGATTGCTTAAAGTAAATTTTTTATAGCATGGCAATGCAACTATAGACGCAAATGATGCCACTGCAGTGAAAAAAAAACTTTGTGGCGGCCACAAAGAGTTAAGTTGATATTCACCGTTTCATTTTATTTTGTGGTGTAGGTATGCACAGTATTTTTTGTTGGCATTCACCCTGCTATTTTTATTTATTTTTACACATTATTTTTGTTTATATTCACCGTGCAATATTATTTTGTGATGTATAAATTGTTTTGTTGTAATTCACCCTGCCATTTTATTTTGTTATTTGCACAATATTTTTTGTTGGTGCTCACCTGGCCACGTTATTTTGTGCACACAATATTGTTTTGCTGTCACCGCTAAACTCTTGTAGACACAAAAAATTAATTTTGTGGTAGGTAAAAAATTTTTTTCTGAGCCACAAAAATATTTGGCAGGATAAATGCCAACAAAACGCTTTGTGGCCATAACAAAGTATTCTTTCAGTGTGAGAGTGTAAATCCGGCAGCAAGGTAGTTGACGGAATTAACACCTGAGTTGACGCTTACATGTGCTAAATGTTTGCAATTAACTGGAATTATTTTTGAGTTTAACATACGGACGATTGGCTAGTCACTGAGATAAACATAAAAGTACTGCGAAAAAAGTGTAAAGTTTTATTGAAATGTTTGTGATTTCACAGGATTTTCTCGTCTACACAGGCAAATACTTGTTGAGACTGCGAGGTTGGCGCGTTTTCTTCAGAGACCGCCCATGCCCGCCTAGAATAAAAGACGCGAAACCCAGTTCGCAATGTCAACTCCGTAACTAGCCATTAGCCACTTCTTGCATGCCACAACCGGACGGCTTTGAGTTCAAGGGCGTTCCAAGGTCAACTCTCTGCGGCTATGATTTCATTGACGCTGATCTCTTAGTACTGACTTTCATTATACCTTGTTGAACTTTCCCGTAAACTCTCGGCATATCCCGGTAAATTTGCTACCTCGCTGTCTGTATTTCCAGTTTAAAAAAATTGATAGCTAAAAATTATTTCATTTTCATTTGCGGGAATTATACAGTTTATACAAAAAGAAATTACAAAAGATTAAATATTTTACACCTCAGCGAAATTTTAACCCGATTCAAGCAAGAGTTATCTGGTCTAATACTAATTACTTTTGTTTTTAAACTTTACTTTATTGACAGATATATTCGTAATGTGGCGATGATTTACGACGTATTCCCAGGACTCACACGGACGTACAGAAAAATACACCCATGTCTTACCCGGACTCAAACCGTTTCGATGCATATTTGCAATCACACATTCATGATTTCATCGTGATTTATTTTATGCTCGACAGTAAAGTTTTCATATAAATTTTTTTTTTTTATAAATATTCAAAGGTCTGTTTTTCCATCGTGCTTGGTATCGACGGCAGTAGTATTTCAACGATTATTTCCCGAGTCGATACATATCAGGGTTCATGGGAGGCTATTTTTTCATTATATGCTCCCCCGTCAATACTGCTGCTAATTACAATCGAAGCGACGCTGCTCGCTGTGTGTTGTGAGAATATCCCGTAACTAAAACAGGTAATAGTGAGTCATATCTGAGTGATTTTTCCAAAGGTTCTTCAGCGTATATGAAGTTTCTTTCTGGCTCGAAGAGTTGCAAAAAAAAAAAAAAGGGCCATCTATACTATAATGAAGGCAGTGTTGATGGTGAAAACAGTGGCGATTTTTTCGACGTCCTCACACATCTCCTCACCGGTTTTGCTGAAAAAATGCCGTGGATAAAGCAGAAGACGACAAGAACACCGACTACAAAATTTCTGAAGATCACAATGAACTTTTTGATAGATTCAGAGATTTGATTGCCTTGCACTATGGGGAGATATCTTTCATAATCAGTGAACTTAAGGAAAGGGGTTACATAAAATGAAAATATTGTGTACTATCCATTATCTGTAAATATCAGATAAATTCGAAGATTGAATGCATGGAAAATGTAGGATAATGCACCGATGTGTTCTTTATTGTGCACTTTTAATTTATTGAACCTTCCCCCACTGTTTTTCTGAAAAACTTATTATTTCAATAGTGAAAAAATTGAATGCAAGGGTCTGTTTTAAAGAAAAACTGAACGAGAAAGTCCGTTACGGGGAATATGATTCCTACTGAAGTATTCTGTCTTTCTCAGGCTGTTTAAGTCGCCTGAGCTTTGTTTGACAAAAAAAATAACTGAGGAAGGAATGTTTTTGAGGGATGAAAGGGCGAAAATCCGGGAGCGACCCTTCCGGGTATCGAACTTGTCTCGTCGTGTAGGTAGAAGAGGCCGAGTGAATAATGGGCTGGTGTTGAGGTGGACCTCCTGTGTGAAAATGTGTGTACATAAGAAGGATACTGTACGCGTACTCGTGTCGGGAAACGATATTTCTAGGCACTGCAGTCCCCCTCTTATTTGTCACCATGGAAGAGTTCATCTTTGCAAAATGACACTAGGGTGCCGTTTTACATTGGGGAGCCTGAATTGATGTGTCCAAATCTTCATAATTTCGCAGATTGGAGTAGGTCTTCTCACCTGAGTAGTGTCTCCTGGAGCCTGATACTTTTTTAATTTTGGTATGTGTATTAAACCTCAGGTACGTTAACATGAGTAATTTTAATATTTTTTTTTGGTAAATGCTAGCAAGCATCGGAGCTCTTCCTGGGCATTAAATAGGTGCAACAAAGTTTTTCGCAAAAATTAACACCAATAAAGGGTGATTTAGCCCTCGCTTCTTACCATTCGAAAATGTATCGTTCGTATGTATATGTGATACACGGACTTGCACTGGCTGAATCATTGCTAAAATGCGTATGTATCTCTGAATAATCATAAAGAACTAGGGACTGTTTTAGAATCGGTATTTAGCTCTGTTCACGGGTTCTTACAAAGACTACAAATATTCTAATTAGCGTTATCACTTATGGTTACAACTCAAGGTCACGAATCGTTGTACTACGGCTGGCAGTCAACGATAAACCTTTACAATGCGTGACTGCATTAAAATAATTTGCAAAATTTTCAGATATCTGCGTTTTTAATAATGTATCAAAATATTTTTTCCATGCCCAATATGTTTGATAATTTATAACTAAAGCCAATAATTTATAAATATTAATAGAAATTGTATATGACCTGTTGAGACATCTCTAAAAACCAGGTGAAGAGGATTGGGCAGCTCTTAACAACAGGGTGTTGTGAGCTGATGAGGGTTAAATAAGATGAACGCGGACCAGCGATATAATGCGAGGAGGGGTTAAAGTGGGAGATCCCCGAGTAAACCAGCCGACCAGTGGCATCGTTCGGCACGATTTCCACGTTCAAAAATCAGCAAGTGACCTACCGGGAATCGAACCCGGTTACGTTTTCGTTGGAGGTGAGTGGCCTACTCTCCGCGTCACTGTGGCTCTTAGGAACGCCTGGCCGTTTGCATGCGGTTCGTAACATTTCTAAGCCGGGTTCTTAGAGCCCCCGCCTACCCAGAGCTCCACTCCGCGTTCGAGACGGAGAAGCGCGGGAGCGATAAGGGCGACAATGACACACGCATCAAGCGCGCCGTCACCGCTAAGCGCAAGGCTCTGAAATGACGTGCAGTGTTCTCGTCGCACTGCGTGTGTGCCTATGGGACTATCAGCAGTTACCCTGTTATGTTATTGGTGGAAATTCTGTACGGAGGGCCAACGCAGGACACTTGAGTAGTTTTGTTTGGATGTGACGAGTATATTTTGAGATACAGCCTTTAGAAATTTTGAAAACTTAAGAACAATTTTTTTCGTAATGTGCGTGACGTCTTGATAGCACTCAACAGCCGTCGTCTGTAGAGTACGTTCCTTCGTAGATCAGCACATTGAACGCACGTTTAGTAGTTTCTTAGGAAAACGAGTAGTTCCAACACACTGCAACCCAGTTTTTCCGTCACGTAGGCGGGACACTAAAGAGCAATCGTCACAGAAGAATGTGTTATTTTATATTTGAGCCATATATTGCTCAACTTGTAGGCATTGACTGTGAATACCTTAATACCAGACAAGATATTTTTGAACTGGATGGTTTTTGCGAAATGAATCGTCAAAGTAAAAATTTTACTTTTTTGGTGATGAACGAATAAACTAAACTAAACAATTTGCAGATAATTGAAAAAAGAGTATCTGGAAAAAATTGTTTTAGTTGATTTTAAAGTATGTTTAACAAAAGTTATTTTATGAAAATTTAGGGTGAAATAAAACTCAAAAATATGCAAGAATGCCCTTATTTTCAGCAATTTTTTTTAATTGTAAAATATTTCCCTGTACAATTTTTAAGACGTCTTGAAGTAGCTCTTGGAATCTTATTTCAGTGTGAATTATCTTATTGGTGTACATAAAATTATTTTTATTATTTATACATCACAAAAACATAAAAATTTTGGCTTTGACATATAATTTTGCAAAAACAATACAGTTAAAAGTATTTTATCTGAGGATAAGGTAGTAACAAACAATGCCTACAAGTTAATATACATGTGGCTGAAATATAAAATAACACATTTTTGCGTGGCCAACACCCTTAAGATAATTAATGTAAAATTATTCACAGGAGCGTCGAAATCTTACTTAGTTATGTTTGAATGGGGATGAAGGTAAGCTTGTGTAGAGAATTTGGCACCCCTGGTGATTCATAAAGTATCCCTTCGCCAAATTTAGTTTTTCAAAACAAATATGCCAATGTTTACACACATGTTGCTACATATCTATGCATGTATCACAGAAAACTTTTACCAGTAACAACTAGTTGCCATTTAAACTTTTCTTAAACGACAAACTTTATTAACTACTAGCTTTCACCCTCGGCTTTGCTCGCGTGGTTATAGTAACAAACATATAGTGAGAATATATCTGGGTAAACGCTAGCAATCAGTTCTGTATCACTCTGCACAAAATTACTAAAATCCCCCGTTAGTGACACACAGCCCTCGGCATCTCTTTCTAACCACCCATCTCCAATTTTTAATAGTATATCAGCATAATGTCCTGTATTAACGACATTGTAGAGATGCGCTCTCATATTGGTCGTCAAGCTGAATTTCTTGATATTTGCCAATAAGTTTGACGACTTGAGATAGGCTTTGAATTCATCTGCAGGTGTGCCTTTCTGAATCACCGGTATAGTATGGCGGAAGTCACCAGCCAGTAATAAAACGATTTTTCCCATAATGTCTGTATAGTTATGTATATCCTTTAGATTTCGGTTTAGGGCCTCTATCGTTTTTTGTGTGACATTATGCTTTCGTCCCACACTAACAACTTATATTGACACGGCATTTCACCCCAAGCGCTGTTTTTACTTAAAACATTTTCCTGAGGGAATGAGATATTTTTTCGTGATAAAAAGTTGCCTATGTTAATTCCCGGCCCTCCAACTATCTCTGTGCAAAAAATCACGTCGATACGTTGCTCCGTTGAGATGCGAAAGAAGAACAAACAAAAAATCAAACAAACAAACAAACACACTTTCGTATTTCAATTATTTGTTAGGATACGCAAAGTGGAAAAAATCAACGTATACCTCGTAAAATATTTAGAGGCATTTAGTGAGACTGGAAAAGGGGCAAATGCACGCCGGAACCCACCCCTTTTTATCAGACGTCTGTGAAACTACTCGACACTTTCTTAGCTTCCTCATGGATTAAAAAATAACGCACACATACAGTAGGTTTCCTTTCTGCTGAGCATTTTCTTACAGCCATATGATTCACGGTGTTTACAATTTAATACAAAAAAAATTAATTCAGATTTTTTCTAAAGAGCAAAATATAGTCCTCTTCCTTTTTAAAACACGCTTTATGTGACATGTGATAAGTAAAATTGCCGATGGCAGAAATTATTTGTTATTTTAAGCTGCTATTCTGATACAGCGAAAGACATCAAATTAATGTCGTGGCTGGTTAGTCTTCAACTAATGCAACAAGGCCCATCGTTTGAATTCCTTTACAGGCTGCATAATGCAAGAGAAAGTGGTCTCATTTTTCAGTGAGCATTCAGAAGTCGGATAACGGAGCAAGGTGCGTTCTTGGTATTCGTGTGAGTGCCTTCTATGTTCTATTTGCAACACCTTCACATTTTTTTCGAAGCAAAACATACGCGAAATATAAGCCCGATTCCTTTCACGAAATTTACCGTAGTCGAAACATGCAAGCAAGAAGCATAAATGTGAACAAAGTAAACATCCTTCACGAAACCTCACGGTAAATTAGGGCCTCCAAATGTGAATCCTGAAAGGTGTATAAGTCCTATTACATGGCCCAACTGTAAACTAACTATCGATAGACAAGTTTTGAAACACAGCTTTATTACAAGAGAAGTTCTTGAAATCTTGGATTCTCTAGTGATAAAATCAATGCGACCTATCTACGGGGAAAAAATTGTCAGGCGGTCGCAGGTATGTAAACATTGTAGGACATTAATTGCCTTGTGTGTTCGGATTCATTTCTTGTTTAACAAATTGCTTGTCTTAACGAAACTTTTTTTTAGGTACCTCTTAGAAAAAAATCCGCTATAATTTGGTGAGCGGAAAAGCGACCATTAGGCCATCCTTCGCTTTAAGCGAAGGCACTGATGCGTGCAGTAAGAAATTAACAAGTTCCAGTTTACACCCCGTCAGCCCA
>NQII01000017.1:1555959-1587781 GCA_002778355.1 Clitarchus hookeri
TGGGCCTTGCCGGAGCACAAGGCAGCCGCCTTCACCTCAACTTGTTTGGAAGTTGTGGTCAGGCAATTCATCCGCGCGGATGTTAGCTCTGGACCCCGCGCCGCTTTCACGCGCCATTAACTCGCTGATAGCCCGCCGTGTCTACATTAGCTGCCTGGGCCTGACAACCTGCACCTGGCCACTAAACACACGTCATTTTTTTGCGACTACCAAACAACACACTCTTTTTATTACTAAGTAACTTTTATTCTATTTTTAGAGATGTCAATTAGCACTTATATATCTGCTCTCTGAATACCATATCCTGGAATTCTTAAGCCTCAAGGAGGAAGCATGTACATCATCTTAGTTTATAATTTTCTTTCCATGCGTTCGCTTTTAAAACTGCGTAGAAATTTCAGCTATACTCATTGTTAAATGTGTGTTCTAAACTGTCTTAAATTATTACATTTCTCTATTGAAAAATCGGTGTGTGGATATTTCAGGGATATGGCCGTGGGTTTTACGTAGATACGCCTGTGTTATTGGGTGGTATTTACTTTGGGATTCTGTGCTCTTAAGGCCCAAATCGACACATATAGCCGGTGTTTAACCTTTGTCAGCAAAATCAGCGTGCTAGCACATCACATATTCTGCCCGGGAGTTTTCGCCTATTACAAAAATTTTTTCCAGTAGTCGCTGCGAGCCCCCACCCGCTAAATGCTGCGACAACGTTACGTCATGCTTTCTTCATAGTCGCATAATTGATCGAAAGAGATCATTCTTATTTCAATAGTTTGTTTAGTCACTTATAAGGTGTCGGAATATATCACACTGAAAACGATCCATCGCTGTTTCCGTCCTAGTACATCACGTTTTGTTCTGATTTTTAAGACTTATCCAAGTAAAAATTTCTAACTGCTTGCTACTGAGAAGTAACTATCGATTTTATAGTTTGCCTTATTACAGAGTTTACTACAGCAACACCAGATAAAATTATTGACTTCAAAATATGCGCCGAGCTAATTTTCTACTGACCGTTACCCATAATAACATACAAAATATAAAACAACACTTCATATTTGTAACAAAAATATCCTGAATTATAAATTAGTGAAATGTAAGTTTCGTAATTGATGGTAGGGTAGATGAATAACTTACCACCATATAAGCATGACATATTTCAATTTATGTGAAAATGAATATAAAACTAAGTGCGTTGTGTGAACTCACAGGCCCCAACTGCGTGTGAACTGTGGCCGTTCCAGGTATCAGATGTGTAGGAATGGCAAAATATTTATACCGACTGTAATTCGAAAAGTGTTACGCCACCATCATTTTCCCCGACTGCCTGATTTGTACCAAACTGTACATGTATAGACAATACGGGTTGTTTCAGCAAGATTGTGCAGAAGTGAAACTGGGAATGGGTGCCGCATCAGGTGACGTTTCGAGAATGGAAGCAGGCTATCCCCGAGGCCAGGCGTAGGAGATGTGGGCGTGAACATCTGGATGAGAGACACTCGACGTGCATGAGTTCCACCTATCCTCCGCAGAATGGCTCTTCCGTCCTTCCATCGCCACAGAGGGTTCTCGTGTCGACAGCGACAGACGCAACGCGTGTAGACTACACGGACGGTCGCGACAGAAGCTCACACACCGTTGTCGAGCTTGCGTTGAGGTCACCGGCAGCAACTTCGAGCAACTCTTGTAATGCGCGAACTGACACGACATTGGAGTAAACCGGTAAAGTAACGTCAGTAGATAGTGTAGGTCTACACACGTGATGTCGATAACACACGTGACCAATCCGACACGTGTATTTGCGTTATACAAAGGGCCGGTGACTTTCCGCGTAAAGATCGGAGCACACAGTAGACTTCAATACTATATGCACACCTCAGCTGTTGTTATACCTCCATTGGCTGCTGGTGCCGTGTCCGTCTTCGACCAAGTCACCCAGGACTAAGTAACTCCGACACTGAACCTTCGTGATTCGTGCGAAAACGGTTAATACGGGCCAGAACACTTTTTTAGCAAATCAAAGAAGCTGGAAGACCCTACAGTGCTTTGGACTGTATCTTGTCTCGAAATATCACTGCCCCTAGTTATTATTGTCTACGCACAGATTTCCTTTACATGGCTTCGCGAACCACACGTTCACATTCTCAAAACGTTTCATGATGATGTTTATAATACCAGTTTAATTATTTTACGCTTTTATTGAAATATTCTGTAGGTTTTATTACTTGACTAAACCCCTGATAGTTCTATTTAATAGTTTCAGACCCACATTATCTTTTTTGTAAGCAGATGCTGTAGCTTTTAACTTGAACATTAAAAATTAATTCCGTTCGTTACTGAAATTTTCTGCTAGAAGAGACTGCGGCATTTATTTAGCCAGTCAGAATTAGTTTATTCCAGCTCAGAACTTCGCTGTTATAAGATACTGCGGTATTCGACTTGTAAATTGAGAATTATTTAACTCCTGTAGTATACTGAACCTCTGTGTGAGAAGAATGACTTGGCCATTTAGAAATAGTTTACTCCAGCACAGAACATCTCTGCTAGAACAAACTGTGGCATTTATGTGGCCATTCAGGAAAAGTTATCTCTTGCATTGAACTTCTCTGCGAGGAGAAAATGCGGCATTTAACATGTACATTCAAAATTAGTTTACAGATGTACTGAATTTCTCTATGAGAATATATTGCAGCATTTGACTTGGCCAGACAGAATTAGTGTACACCGGTACTGAACTCGTGTGTGAGAAGAAACTGCGCCATTTGACTTGACCATTCAGAATTAGTTTACACCTGTACTGGATTTCTCTGTTAGAAGAAATTTCAGCATTAGACTTGGCCAGTAAGAAATAGTGTACACAGGTACTGAACTTGTGTGTAAGGATAAAGTGCGCCATTTGACTTGACCATTCAGAATTAGTTTACACCTGTACTGGATTTCCCTGTGAGAAGAAATTGCAGCATTAGACTTGGCCAGTAAGAAATAGTGTACACAGGTACTGAACTTGTGTGTAAGGATAAAGTGCGCCATTTGACTCGACCATTCAGAATTAGTTTACACCTGTACTGAATTTCTCTGTGAGAAGAAATTGCAGCATTTGACTTTGCCATTAAGAACAAATGTACACCGGTACTGAACTTATGTGTGAGAAGAAACTGCGCCATTTGACTTGACCATTCGGAGTTAGTTTGCTGCGGTACCGACCATCTGCGGTTAGTGGACATCCACCCAAAAAGGGGTAGCAGTTTAAACTACCCTGATGCGAAAGCGGAGCTGAGGTGAAATATATTTTATATAAAACTGGAGAGGAGATCTTTGCGAGTAGGTCTGTTCACGACATTCAAAAGCAGATCGGAATCAACCAAAATCCCACTCTGCGTCTCAGTTCATTGCTGACTCCCGAGAGGCACAGGGCCGTGGCAGCTCAAGAGACGAGGCAAGAAATCGCGTAAACTGGCAACCTTGCAGGCGGGTTCCCGCGTGTGGGAGTTTTTGGGTGCGAAGCCCGGGCCCGGCCCAGCCTCCCGCAGGGTAGAAAGTAACAATGCTCGCTCCCAGCGCGCGTCTGTGTGTGTGTGTATACTGGCCGGCCGGTGTAACATTTCCCAACTGCACCAGCGCACACGTGTGTGTGTTCGCGCGCGCGCAGGGCGGCCGCTACGAGGCTTGCGGAACCTCGTTCAAACGACCCCGCTGTCATTGCGAAATTTTCTCGAGCTGGAACGAGCTTTTAGACTTGTGGGCCCACCCTTACTAGGAGGCGAAGATTTGAGGATCATTCCGAAGTTACCACCCAACAAAAAAAAATTGTTGAATATTTTGTTACCGTATCACAAATGGAAATCTAGACCATCCAAACGGTAAAGAATTTCCGTAGTTTTACAAATAATTATTTATAAACTATTTGCCTAGTATTTCTTCGTAAAACTATGAACAATAAAAAGGCAAATTTTACAAAAGTTTAATACGGAATTATGTTTATTTTTAACACTTTGTCAATGATACGTGTTTAATAAGTGATATTTCGTGAAAATATTCCGAAACAAGATACAGTCCAAAACAGTGTAGGGTCGTCCAGCTTCTTTGATTGGCTAAAAAAATGTTCTGGCCTGTGTTAACTGTTGGCGCCCGAGTCACAACGGTTTAGCGTCGGAGTTACTAGGTCCTGAGTGGCTTGGTCAAAGACGGAAACGGCACCAGCAGCCAATGGAGTTATCACAACAGCTGAGGTTTGTATATAGCATTGAAGTCTACGGTGTGCTCCGATTTTTACACGAAAAGTCACTGGCCCTGTTAATAGGAACTAAGAGAAGCTGAAAGTGAGTCGCCTATGTTCACGACTGCATGACAATCAATACTGTTGGTCTGTCTCTTCGCAGTTACAAACGGCAGTCCTTCTGGTTCACATAACACAGGGGACGCTGACTGAGCTGTACAACGTTCATTATTGGCTGCCTCTCTGCCAACAGATAGAGGCTCAGTTGAAAGTGCCCCAGTGGAATGTTCTCTCCTGCGTATATTAAAATACAATCCACCCTGTTCATGTAAGTAATGCACTTTAAGTGTTGCCAGCATAATATGACGGTCTAGAGAACCTTACGAAAACTTCTGGGCGAAGAAATATTTCGTGGTCAGTGTCATCAAAGAATGCGGAAGTCTTATGTTACCGGCAAATTGTACACTGCTCAGTAAAATTTAAATGCCGTAATATTACGTCAGCAACATTCAAAGGATTAACAAACAAGTACTGGAGACATAAATTTCAATATGACACTTCGTTACAAGTTTCGTATGTTTCATGAAGCAATATTTTCTGAAAGTATAATATGTTAGTTGTAGTTTCACAAAAATTTTTTTGACGTGACAACGTCTTATAATTCGATAGAGCCGGCTGCACGCACGAAAAAACATGACTCATGCGGCGTTACCTCGCTCTGAGGCGTTCCATGTAAGGCTTGAAGTATTTTCTTAAGACGTTGTCACGTTCAACTATCGTCAGTAAACCGACTTTACAGACAACCAATTTTTTTTGGATACTATTTCCTCAATAATTGTTCTTAGAACGTATAAATAATTCGTTATGTGTACGTTATCTTCACATGTTATAACACAAAGAAACCTTAGACAGTAGTAGAAGCAAAAAAAAAAAAAAAAAAAAAAAAAATTGCAGTAAAGACATTTTGCTACATTTTTGTTGCTAACCCAGATTTATTTTTCAGTGTCTCATTACTCAAGTTGTGGCAAATAATGCTCGAACCATGATCCTATAACGACCGTGGACTGAATATATAATTATATATAGGGACACCCGAATTATGAGAAATTATTTCCGTGCATTTAAGATATCAGTACCCAACGGGCATAACGACAGTTTTCTTTTGCGTACTGGCAGCGTTCTTTGTGAGTCTTATTTGACTGACCAATCAAAAATAGGTAACTTCAATGCTGCACGTCTGTGATTCGCGAGCAGAAACCAAAGACGTGTAGCACGGAAACCATCCAATCACGAAAGTGTATTCGACGTAAAGTGTTATGAAGTAAAACTGGTCGTAATAATCTTTTCGCGAAAGTCGGGTGTGTGTAATTATACACGATTATGTACAGCGAGGGGTGCCTGTTTTTCGCGAAAAAAGATTCCAAGGCCAGTTGAACTCCGAAACTCTTTAGTTCAGATACGGTATCGTGGTTAGACGTTCAGTCTCAGAGCAACTTTATTCTGATTGGTCCAGTCACGTAAGAATTGTCGTCTCGCATAAACGCGTGGACAATAACAAAACGAAAGTTTCAAGAGTGGATGTGGAATTCTAAATTATAGCCTGTGCATAAAGCATTTTGCGAAAAACAGGTGCCTCTATTTATAGCGAAGAAGTTAGAAGTTTTATACGATTCAACGTATTGTTCACACTTCCGAAAGTTTCGTTTCGTCATTCGCTGTCATCTACGAACGAAGCATCTTTTCTATTTCATTGGACTATTGAGTCTTCTGGTACTCTAAAGAAGAACGAATTTAATTGATCTGCAAAGACATTTGTCGAGTCAATAAAACTGAAAAATCTAATCTTAAAGGAATAAACTAAAAAGAGCGTTATGGAATATTAGATTGCTGAAGTGTTTTTCGCTCTGAATCAATTTCTCTACGTATAAGAACAGACAGCGCTAGCTCACAGACGAGTGACGAGGCACCAATTAATTACACGTGTTGTGTTATATGTAGGGCCAGTGATTTTTCGGGTAAAAATCGGAGCACACAGTAGACTTCAATGCTATATACACACCTCAGCTGTTGTTGTACCTCCATTGGCTGCTGGTGCCGTGTCCGTCTTCGACCAAGCCACTCCGGACTAAGGAACTCCAACACTGAACCTTCGTGATTCGTGCGCAAACTGTTAACACGGGCCAGAACATGTTTTTAGCTAATCAAAGAAGCTGGACGACCCTACAGTGCTTTGGTATGTATCTTGTCTCGAAATATTTTCGCGAAATATTATTACCGCTTGTTATATATTATTTTATACGAAAGCTAAACTTATCAGCAACCGGTACAAGTTCATTGTCTGACGCCTTAATGTTTTTATCTTTGACATGGAAGCATGCGATTCGCTGCTTTTTTCTTGCAAGCCTGCTTTTGGTCCAGAGTCGTCCACAGCGTGTGTGATAAACTACGAAGTAATTTGTACAATATCTGAAATATAAATAATTTTGAAGTCCAGATTTTCCTAAAATCAATTAGCCATATGTTTTTACTCCTAGCAATGACTACAGAGGATGTCTTGTAGGTTTGAAATTTGTTTCTTGTTTACTGCTCACTCCGTCTCCAAATTGAAGACAATGCCTACGGACTCGGACAGGTGTTTTTCGCGAAAATATTTCGAGACCAGTTTTACCCGAAAAAATCTTTTGTTTATATGCTTTTTTGTGGTTGGATGATTTTAAATGTCACGTGCTTCAAGTGTATGTTAGCGAATCATGGACGCACAGTAGCATAGTACTTTATTACGATTGGCCCAGTCAAATAATAAAATGTCTTCTCATGTAGAAACGCGGCCAATTACCAAAAGAAGTTGTGGTTGTGCTCGTAGGATGTTGAAGTCTAGCATGGCCTAATTTTTTTTTGCAAAAAACACTGTCCCTAGCTATGGTAATAAACAAAATAAAAAATTTCGTTAATACCACTCGTATAAATGTAATACATTTTTATATAAACAAATAAACATATATTTAAAAAAATTTCATTTTATTATTTGAGAATGTGTAAACACAACAAAAAATAAATTAGGTTAATTTTGCTCTCTTTCTCTGCTGTATTACTTCTTCGTATGAGTAGAGTCAATTATCTGCTGCACGATTGAGGCGTAGAAAGTAGGCAACACTGAAACTGTAAAGATTAAGCCATGGGTTATAGATAAGATCTCTTCCACATCTTGGAGTTGGGGTCCAAAACGAGAGCAGTAATTAATTTACTACGGACGAAAACAGGTGGCGTTCAAGCCGTTTAAGAACCTAAATGTTTCATACTATTTACCGGGTAAAAGTTGAAAAGGAACCGGTTTGGTTGTGTGACGTATGACGTCTTGAGAAATACTGTTAAAGAACGTTATTGCGGATAAGTTTTGTTACCTAACAGAGAAAAAGGAATTTGGCTCACGTTATTTTACGTGAGATAAAGATTTAAACGGTAATTTTTCATGAACTTAACAAACGCGTAAATATGCTGAAATAAAAATGGTCTTACAAAATTGTATTTTCTACATGAAAATGTTACCACATAGAGAAAACACATTCTGGAAATAAAAATTTTATATTTACTGTCTCAATCTTAACATACAGCCCGTAATTCTGTATGTATTTCTTTACCAATATATGCAAGGCGATTTTAATTAAATCGGAATTCACGATCATGGACATTTTTTACGAAACTCTGCTACCTCGCACACATGACCGCACATTTGGAAATGCGTGCTGAAGTTAGAAACGTGTACTTGTGAAGTTAACTAATTTACTGTTAAGGCCCCCGTCAGCCTGGAACTTTTTCCCACGTCTAGGCCGAGGAGCGTGGAGCGATAAGGGCGACACTGCCACGCGCATCAAGTACGCCATCGCCGCTAAGCGCAAGGCTCTGAACTGGCGTGCAGTGTTCTCGTCGTGCTGCGTGTACCTATGGGACTTTCAGCGGTGACCATATTATTTTATCAGTGGGAAGTCTTTAGGAACGTTCAATGCAGGCCCCTATAGTAGTTTTGTATGTATCTGGTGCATGCATTTTGAGCTACAGCGCCTTGTAAAGGCCGTTTTTAGCGGTTATGGAGTACTCTGAAATGATGTTTCTAACGTACGTGATATTTTGAAAGTACTTACCAGCTCTCGTCTGAAGTGTGTGTTCTTTTCGTAGATCAGCACGTTGGACGCATGCTTAATAGTTTCGTTGAAAAAACGTGTATTTGGAACACTCTGCAACGCAGTTCAAGCGCCAGGTAGACGGGCGCCTTAAGGGACATTCTGCAATAATCCCGAATGACTGTGAACTTAAAACTGGATGAATATGTATGATGGTGCGTTTTTATTCTGTTCATGTAAAACTAGACCTTTCTATTTTTCAGAAGTATTTGTGGGAACAGCATATACCCACAGATAAAGAGCAGTTATATTTGTCTCAATAAAAAGAATAGCTGCTACAGTTGAGTGGGGATTATTTCACAACTTGTCATAACAGGACCCAACAACAATTCCCCGAAACAAACGCTGCCAGCGAGCAACCAAGTTCGCTAATATCAAACGAACAGCCAAGCCGCCACTTTCTTTTTAATTTTCTCTATTCTCTCTTCGTAGGCTTAAAGCCTAGTATACTGGTGAATTCCGAACCACTAAGAAATTAATATATTTATAAAGTTACTTAAAATTGACTCTATTTTTTTGACAAGAGATTTTTCAAATGTTATGTTACTAGCTCTCAATAAAAATATTTCGAAATTTTGTTATTGGTCTACTCACTGTTACAACTAATAACAAGTATTACGATATCAATTAGAAAATTATATAATGCAATTAAAATTTTTTTAAATATTACTAAAACGATATCGACTAACTGAAACCATTCATTTCAATATTGTAAGCAGTTTCAGAAGCAGTTACAAAGTTACAATTTTATAATCTGTTTAAAAGAACCACATAATAAAACACCCATTTATTACAGCACGCAATTCAATAACGTTTAGATAACGTTAATATTTTATCTTGTCACCTTACATAATAGTCGTCGATTTGAAATACTGTACACGTAAATAGCATAAGTTTACTACACTCATTACACTGCAAGAAATTGATTCTATTTATACACGATTGAAAACTAATTTGTGGATTTGAGAGAGGGAAATAAAATTTAACTGAAATAAAAAACATGAAAATATCATATAGCTAATACGCGATAATTTAATTAAAAATCGTTGCGGTTTGTTGATAACATAGTCGAGGTGCAAATATTGATATGACTCACCAAACACGTATATTATTAATGTTTAAGTCAATTATTTAATATTGGATTTTTCAATATAATGTAGGTTAAATATATATTTAAAGTATTATATTGCAGAGAAAATAGTTCATCATTGAATCGTTTAGTTTAAAGAGCACGTAAAAAAATTTGAAAATCAACAATTAAATAAAATTTTGTTATTAAAAATTATATAATATCTAAATTTTTATTAATGGTCGGTTAATAGACCTCTGAGTCTTTATTAATACTTTCCATGAAATTTTGTAGGATGTGACGATATTTAAGTATATTGAACGGAGTTGGATAAATAGTTAGGTGTAAGGTTACGTGGATGCTCATGTTTGTGATAATTATGTGTTTTCTTTTGGAAATTAAAGAAATGCCAGTAAAAATATGTACAACTAGAAAATTAGTGCCATAACACAATGTAAAAGAGTTTTTGTGACACAAATAATAAACAATTGTTTTTAATAAATAGCGTATTAAAGTCTCAATTTTTGCTTATTAACAGTTAATATGTGCGTCTCTGGAATCCGCCTATAGGACTTATTCATGTCCACATTGTCGGCATGTGTTAAAAGAAAAGCTTTTGGGGAAACGTTGAGCCTCGTATACAATTTCCAAAAATTTCCGGCAAAGTTAATCTAAATATACTTCTTTGTGTTTACTTTAAAACATAAGCATTAGTGGACAGAATTTTTGCAACAAAGTAGTCTTAATGACCGCAATTAATATTTACCCGGAAAAAGATTTGACCAATCTGTATCCTCGTACAATAATTGTTATCATTATCAAAGTAATTGAAAAATTATCTTACTCAACGTAGACACTATGAATCTGAATTAGTGAGAATTTCACTGACTAAACCAGTTAACAGTACCTGACCGATTAAAATGTCACTTCAGTGATTTGAACTGATGAATTATTGAAGAAATGCCTGTTTCCTTCACTTCTTGATTCAGCGATATTTTATACTGATCCATCAACCATTTCCTTCCCTGTTTTTCAGTTATTTTCTATTGGCTGATGCATCAGTTAAACAAAGTGTATCAAATGAACTAATAATGCATTTATAAATAATATCGATACAAAATACTTTCTAAAATGTGGGTTTCGTCTTTTAAAATGTCATTTTACTAGGTAACATATTCCGTGTTCACATCATTCATTTCATTTCCATTTAATTATCATGGCGATCGGCATGAATGTTCAAAGTGCATTAAATGTGGTGAAGTGAATTCACTCATACGTACTATTTGTTTTAACGATCCAAACGTTACCAATTAAACTACAAACTAAAAGAAAGGATGAACAATAAAATATTATTAATTTTCTATAGAATGTATAATACATACTGTATATCTTCCCCATAGCCGCCAACATTGGCTTGGTGGCTCAGTTGGTAAGGTAACTGTTTGAAGTGATGGTGTGGTTTCAATTCTGATCACCAGTAAAATAGTTTTTTACATTTTTAAATTACAAAAAAATTACGCAATATACACAGCGACTATTGTAAATATGTTTATTTCTCGTAATTATTTGGCTGAATTGATTAAATCCCGTTTTAATTCGCCACACGTAGGTGGCCGTCCATTATTCTGCCAGTGAAACTCTTTCACTTCACTGATTCAATAAGTGAAACTGTTTCACTGAAACAACCTGTGGTTTTCCATTGATTCAAAGTGGAGTCATTTTCACTGATTCCACTATTTGAACTTTCAGTTTCCACTGATTTGAGTTTGGAGTGGATATAACTAAAATACTTTCTCGTTAGAGGGTGAAAAAATTTTCGGAAAATAAAAGTAGGTACCTTTTTATAAAACTTACTCGTAAATGAAAAGAAACCTTTTTTTCCTCTAAGCGATTTGCATGCTGGCTAAACTTCAAAATGGTATGTGTACACATAAACTTTTCATGTAGAATTTTCCTTCGCGTCATCACAGAGGATATAAGTACACAGATAAGAAATGGCGCAGTGTTTCATTTGATTTGTGTGTATCCATTCTCTGATTAACTGTGCGAGACTCCTGGAACGGGCATTGCGTCTGATTGGCTGTTGTATGATATGAAAGTTTCCTTATAAGCTGGGCTACCAGTTGGTGAGTAAGTCACCCGTCTCTGATTGGTGGAATGCGTTATAACAATTTGCTTGCCAGTCACGCGCTTTATTTCCGACAAATTCTAGTTCGAGAAGCTTTAGCCACCTTCATGTACAAGCAGTGATTCGTCACACTCTACTAGACGTGCTTGAAATGCCCACCTTGTGCATGAATCTACGCCTCAACACGTTGCGTCGTTGATTGTCTTACACGTTCAAATACTCCAGGAGTTGCACGTATATGCAGGCCAACCTTGTTCCCCTCGCTGGCGAAGCACTGCTAGACAGGGTGAATCTAAAATCACGGGACCAACATTGAATGAGGGAAGAGCTTACTATAAACAAACAATTATTGTGTATGAATATATGGGCGAAAGTGACGCGTTGAGGCACAAATACTAAAACATAACACATTAACGGCCATTACGATCGCCACATTTATCGAGACTCGATTTGTTCCTATGTGGGCATTTGAAAACCCTCATTTACGAGACTCCAGTTGATTCCATTAAAGACCTCGTCGCTCGACTATCCTGTGCGGCTGCACGCGTGCGTGAAAAACCCGGCGTATTTGAATCAGTTCGCCAATCACTCCACCGACGCTACCAAGCTTGCATCACTGTCGGTGGTAGCAATTTTGAGCAATTATTATAAACATTACTGTAAAAAGGCATTTAGCGGCGACGTTGCAAATAAACACTGTGTTGCATTTCATGTGTTATTTTTGTGTTTTTGCCTCAACGCGTCACTTCCGCCCATATATTCCTATACAATCATTGTTTGTTTCAGTGAGCTCTACCATCCCTCAATGTTTTGTCCCATGATTTTAGAATCACCCTGTGTTCGGAACTGGAGTTGCATAAGCAATCGTCTTGAGGTGTACCCACAGGTAATAATCCAGTATATTGAGGTTCGTTTTTCTAAGCGCATGGAATACGACGTTAGTCGGCTGTCAACAGTGCAATGGGGCAACTAATATAAATCACACCATTCCCCTTGATCACATTAACAAGCACACCTACTAAAAGTTCGACTATTACCATACCAATACGCATGGTACAATGCAGGAAGGTCTGTACCTTGGAAACTATCGACGTTTGGACATATCTTCATTGGGATATTTTGTGCTGTTTTGGGGTGCACTCTCCATTCCCCTATTATTTCCCACATATTTCGGAACACTCTGTATATCATAATGTGATTTAAATGCTATACGAAATAATAACAAGGATTCTGTTGTAACTATTAAGTATTTCTTTATTATCCCACCCGATTAGTTATAGGCTTCGTGAGCTGTTGAAACTACCGTAACGTACAAAAATTGAAATGTTTACACAACAGTTGTTCTCTGGGAAGATCATTGGGCTTTGAGTAACGCAGTATACATAATGAGTATAAAAGAATACCCCACATTTAAAGGTCTATAATATCAAAAACAAACAACCTACAACCTTGACTGACCAATCAAATGAACCGTGGAACTGTGAAGTTTGTTTATCATATCTTCATAAATGCTTAATGTGACTACCACGAGCGGCCCGAACGACATCTAAGTATTAATCAAACTCGTTCCACACTCTTGTCAGCATGTCTGGTGTTACGGTTTGGATGTCGTTCGTAACTCTCGTTTGAGGTCGTCAATGTTAGCCAGAAATGCTGGACGAAACACTTGATCCTTTATGTACCCCCATAGAAAAAAATCGCCCGGGGTAACATCCGGGCTTCTTGGGGGCCAGTGATGAAGAGCCTGGTCACCAGCTGCTCCTCGAACAATCCATCGTTGTGGCAACGTCTCGTTCAGGTAACCGCGAACAGCTAGATGCCAACGGGGTGGCGCACCATAAAGGAAACATAAAACCGTTCCCTTCCCATTGACGTGTCGAATACGAGCTCGCTACTCCCTCACTACCCTTAAACCGAGAGTTACGAACGCCATACAAACCGTAACACCGGATATGCTGACAAGAGCGTGTAACGAGTTTGATTATCACTTATATGTCGTTAGGGCCGCTCGTGGTGGTCGCATTGAACATTTATGAATGTATGGTAAACAAACTTCACGGTTCCACGGTTCATTTGATTGGTCAATCAAAGTTGTAGGTTGTTTGGTTTTGATATTATGGACCTTAAAAGTTGGGGTATTCTTTTTTACTCATTCTGTATAACGCTGACAAAAAAAAAATCTTCCTAAACCTATACATACATAAATTTGCAAACTGTTCTCTAATTGAATAAGAATAATTTTTTCCAGGGATATATACAAATTTAATTATCGGTACTACAGCGAACACATGTGTTGTTTGGATATGTACTTGTATCAGTATGTCGCTGGGTTATATGTCAGGACGGATAAGATGTGTTTGTCTTGGAAGCAATTGGCACCAGCTCCTTACCGGGACTAAGGAACGCAGTTCAAACAACAAGTACAGCGCTTACCGAGACGTTACGTGTTACTGCAACACCTCAACTCGGAAATTTAATGTGCTCGGAGGAGCCCGACGCTGCGCGAACACAAGTTGAAGAAAGGACCAAATACGGTTTTTTCGAGAGCAAATATCCTGTACGCGGGCGTCCATGAACTACACGACGGCGGCTAAGTACGAGTGGCGGTCGCCCTGGTAACTGAAGACAGCCGCGGCGGTAACGACCTTGGCAAGAAGCGGACCAGATTCCGGAAACCGGTCCAGCAATCCTCCAGGCCATCGGCGCTGCTTACCGGGTGCTATTACATGAGGAGCGCCCGCGAGTCTGAGGTCATGTTCGCCGCAGACATGAACACATTCCAACTGGGGCAGACGTTCGTGCGTGACCGTCGTGCGTGGAGCCTGGGAAAGAAAATTCGCTTTCTCAGTTGACGTGACGTTTCATTCCTTAAGGTTTACGCTGTCTTTATAAGTTTTTTTTTTCAGTGGCTGGATCATTGTTTTAACTGACACGCTTCAGGGAACTGGCAAAAATATAATTATTACATAAACATGACATTAAATTAAAACAGAATATCGAGAAATATAAGGGCACGTCAAACTTCAATTGTCACTGTATTTTTTTATAGAATTGAGAATGGGTTATTGTGTAATACTGGCAAAAATATAAGTATTACATAAACACGAAGTAAAATTAAAACAGAATATCGAGAAATATAAGTGCACATCAAACTTTAATTATTACTGTATTTTTTTATAGAATTGCCAATGGGTTATTGTGTAATACTCAAGCTATAAAAAGAGACACTGAAAATAAAAACACGCCAAATTTTTTTTGCCAGCATTCCTTTAAAAAAAAAAAGCATCCATCCAGATCCTGTTATGACTAGATACTGCATTATTGACTCCACTTAAAATTTTGCATATCAATAATAGAGATTCATTTTCAGTGTCTGGGAATCCTCATTTGCCCATAGAAATGGCAGAGAAGCATCACATGCTCCCCCGACAGAAAACTACGAAATAAAGTCAACTTTTTTTGAGATATACCAAAACATCTAGCTTTAAACATTTACGAGCCAATAACAAATGTGCACAAATTAAGCCTAAGTCACACACAAATTGATAGGAGAAGAGCTGTTTTTGGGGTCAATGTATAAATATTTCAGGCGTTTTTATACTAAAACCTGTGAAGACTAGCATAGTGATGCCTGTCCCTAAAAAAAAATTTAATTTTTTGTTTGCTAATTGTTTGTCGTAGAAATGCAGGCGTAACGTTTAATGTGAAAGTTTGGTTTAGTTGTGTTTTTATTACTGGTATAGATATATTTGTTCTTTTCTGATAGCTAAAGTCTGTCATTTCCCTGGTAACAGCTGCTGTGTGTCTAAAAATGTTACTAATAATAACGGATGATGTTTGTTTTTCGGGTCAATGTTGGCTTGTTTGTACTCTGAATCGGAAACAGTAAATATTCGGAATCTGCAGTAAAAAATATCACTTGTTCTTCAGTTAAGAGAAATCTACAATTTCAAACAGTAGAAAATCGGTTATTTATAGGTGGTTAATAAATAAGCTCCTGGATAGAATAAAAACAGAGCATTCTTATGTGAGATAAGCAAAGTACGATTTATTTCGTCACAAAATAAAACTATCGTCCATACAAAACATGTTTGTGGATGTTGTTGGGATCGAACCTCAGCCCAAAAACTAAGCTTTCTGCAGCTTTCATGGTCACCCAAATAATCCACATTCCCTAATTTACCACTTTGCAAGTAGCGCTCGTATTATGAGAGAGAACGTAAAAATTTAATGGCCAACTACTATAAGTTTTTTTGATGTGAAAGTACTTCTAGCTATTTAAATATATACATTTTCTGCGCACGTACATGTATTTGTGAGATTCTAAAATCAATCTAAGTTAATTTTAGTTCAGATTCTGTGCTTTAAAATATAACTAAAATTGTTTCAATTTACGAGGATATCGATGTTCACTACCATCCGCCATTTTACAATCCAACCAGACTCTGCAGATTTAAACTGTGATTTTCAGTGACAGATTGACCAGTAATAATTGTACGTACAATATAGTGGGATGATGCAGTAAGCTGCGTAAATTTGCACAGACAAATGTTTGGTTTTCTGCAAGTTGACAGATGAAATAATGAGAAAACGACAAATTATATGTAGGAGTGAATTGGTTCTAACATTCCACTGTCGAATAAGCACAGTTATTGCTAGTCAATCTGTCACTTAAAAATAACAAATTCATTCTGTTAGATTCAGATGCGTTTTAAAATGGCGGAACCATGAAAACCTTGTTAATTGAAACCACTTTATTTATATTTTAAAGCACAGCGACTAAACAAAATTTAACTTAGAGAAACTTTAGAAAGTTTATAATACATTTACGTGCGCAGAATACGTGAACCAGGCCGCAAGTTGTCTGTGCTATGTTGTGAAAATGGACGTATTTATTTTTCACTGACAGCGTTATGCTGAAGAATGTTCTCTGCTGGTTTGACCGACGATATATATATATGTATATATATATATATATATATATATATATATATATATATTCTCGGTGGAGAGTGACGAATGATGTTCTGGTGTACTGCAACTAAATATTTTTATTTCTACCTTTGCGTACTGAATTGGAGTTACGGATGAGTTATGTGATTTCGGTTCTTGTTGTGTCGCCTTTCGGTGGAATGTCTGAGTTTGCGACAAACGTTTTTTTCAGGAAAAATTATTTTTTAATTTTTCTTTACAAGAACACTATGACTTAGAACCCTTCTCGTGACTGGATGGTTTTAATTGTTGATGGAGCCAGCCCTAAAATCACATAGGTGCAGAAGCGTCTACCAGGTTATCCTGATTGTGTTGGTGCAGTCAAATGCCGCAATGTTCTATCAGAAAAATACACTACCAATATCTAATGAAACTGGAGGTGAGATTGATTTATACCCTGGGTGGAACTCTTTTCGTGAAAATCAGGTTTCACTACACTAATAAGCTGTGTTAAAACGGATGTGCAACTTTGACATGGTCACGGCTAATTGCTACAGACCTGGAAAATTCGCGTTTTCATTTCGGGAAAAGCTATAATAAACCCCGTACGTTTGTAGTGCTAATGCTATGGGTCTACCCGTTAATTTATTCCTGCTGGACAACGTTGAGCCTATAATAAATACACTGTAAAATGCAGACCGAATCACTGTCTTCCGCTAATACAACAAGCAACCAATGAACAGTGATATCTGCATGATTTTGCATACTAATATAGTGTATAGCCTACATGTCCATTGAACTCGCGAATTTCTAAGGTCTCTACTAATCGCCAATTTCTATTATTTTATTGAATATTGGTTAGTTAAATAATTCTGAAAATATAATATGCTAGAATAAAATATACTTTTTTCTACAACCCACATCGACATAACAAAATTGTAGTTCTTTCGCTTCATGACTGGTTCTCGGAACAAATCCATAAATACTCTTACGTATTAGTAGGGCCAGTGACTTTTCGCGTAAAAATCGGAGCACACATTAAACTTCAATACTATATACACACCTCAACTGTTGTTATACATCCATTGGCTGATGGTGCCGTGTCCATCTTCGACCAAGCCACTCACGACTAAGTAACTCCGACACAGAACCTTCGTGATTCGTGCGCAAACGGTTAACACTGGTCAGAACATTTTTTAGTCAATCAAAGAAGCTCGACGACGCTACCGTGGTTTGGACTGTATCTTGTCTCGAAATCTATTTGCGAAATATAACTGGCCCTAGTGATTACATATGATAAGGGAATACAAAAGTATTCAAAGTTTTTAGTTAATCATTTTTTCCTTGAGGTCATCAGTCTAGAGAGTTCTTTAGTTTTTATTTAACAGGTGACCCTATTTTCTGTGGTCGTTAGGATGTCCCTTTCCTGCCCATGTGCATTTTTCTATTATTGAATGGGCGTAATACATAAATCAACTCTAATACGTAAAATGAACTACATAGGTTTTTGGAAGCTAACATGGATTTGTACTGGCATGAGTAGAGACCCGCAAAATTCGCGCGTATTATTTGTGGACACGTTAAACTTAAAACACGCGTACTCCTGGAATAGGTTTGTCATTGGCCCAGACTTTATTTAATACGTACTGTGTATCCCTGCGCCAGTAAATGGATACTTAACAATTGTGTCCCCCAAACACATGCAGTTCCGTCAGAAAGGGCGTGACTTCGCATCTGTACAGAAGCCAATGGATAAACGTCGCCAGCTCTTATGCATACATAACTGCGAACTTTAGCTTGATGCCAAATAATATCGCGAATTTTGCAGGTCCCTATGCATCAGTATAATGCTCTGTCATATATCAGGAACAATTAACATTTTAGCTTGATGCTATTGGCTGCCGTTGTTTATGGGAGTACGGAATATTTCCTTAACCCCTCAACGTATTATCCTGAATATACTCGTTCACGTGTGATGTGTTAAAAAAAAGCTAAAATGAATGTCAGTGATTGAAAAACTAGCACAATTATAGACAGTGCCCTCCCCTGGTTATTGGCATTGTTGCTAGCTCATTAATATTTTATTAATAGTTCTGCTAGTGCCGTGGACAAGTAGAAATTAATTTTAATATTTACAACCCGTGAGTTATTGGAAAGAATTCGCAAGTACTTGTAGGATCAAAAAATATCTTCTTTCGCAACACATGCAACGAAAAATTAATGTGTAAGTTAAGAGTTCAATAAAGAACAATGTCCGTCGTACATAACGGAGTTCTCTTGTTGAACTGTGTTTTCCGCTGTACACAATGAAGGGCATTAAATCAACTTCCTGTGAACCGTCACATATTTAGACGGAGACCTGAAAAATTGGCGGATTAATTTAGGGATAAACTAGAAATCATAAACGTGTACGTATGTGACACTTTTACAATAGGTCCACGCGTTATTTGACACCTCCTTGAGATCTCTGGGCCAATAAAAACATACAACAAAACGCATGTCCAATCAGTGTCATCCACCTTGAGAGCAAGGAGCCAATGAGACGCTGATATCTGATTGTTTGAACGTTACACAGTTGATTATAACTTACGGGTCACTGAATTCGCAAAATTTTCAGGTCTCTGAATATAGGACTTTTAAAGGGTAATTTTATCATACTAAGATATTGATCGGGTGCTTTGTGATTTGGAGCGGGTGATATTTTTAAATTATGGAGCCAAATTTTATTGTGAAAATATTTGAACGCATAAAATATTTCAAACACTTATGATCAGATCCGCTATCCTGGCTCAACGATTCTAATTGTGGAACCGTAAGGTTTCTGTCCACATTTCAGAGATATCCATAAACGAGTATAGTAGTTCTGATTGCCCTGTTGATGAGAGAAAATATTTTGTTTCACAAAGACACGCTACGCGCTGCTAATAATCACAGGAAAGCGACAGATATGCGCGTAGGATATCGGGGTTTAGTTTCAGCGCAAAGCTTTTCGCCAAAAGAAAACTGGTGATTCAACTATCTGTCACTCTATATGTCCCTGGGAATTTCCTTGTTGGTTCTATTAGTTACTTACCGTTTGCCCTCTTAGCGGTGACCATATGGCGTTTTGCTTGCCTTTTAGAAACCTTTGCTACCGAATGCAGCTAATGTTATAACGCGTACTTGGCAGTATTTTATAAAAATACCAGGGACTGAATAGTTAACTTAATACAGTGGCTTGTAAAGTACAGCCACATATAATCTCCAGATAATTTTAACTTTACCATTAAATGCTGCAGCAATAAAAAGCTGGTTATAATCTTAATAGTTTTTTTACATGAGTAGGTCGCTAGTTGGGGTTTAAATGTATATTACATTTCTTCAGGACGTTGTAAGTTATATGTGGTCGGATTGTGGACGAAACACAAGACGTACAGTTGCTGAGTTCTATTCTGTTCACGCTGTTGAATTCCCCTTCTCCACCAGCGACCGCATTGTTTCACATTATACTTTCTTAAAGGTTGTAACTTACTGGATTTGTTATAGATTAATAGGGAACCGGCCCGGCTTCACACGGTAACAATTTAGATTTTACAGCGATACTTTGGATGACAAAAATGGTTACTGTGGGTCATCCTTAAGAGATTAACATATGCTGTCGCGGACTTTTCTGTAGAACGTTTTGAGAGCTACAAATATGTAGTACATTAATTTGACGTATCTCTTTGGGTTTAGTCAGCGCAAGCCATGCAAGCGCTCTAAAAGCGGTTTCTTACGACTTGATAACAAACTGTTCAACATTTCTCTACTGTCCAAAAATTTAATATAAATGCATTATACACCGACACCTTCCTCAAGAAATTCTCTAAATGACGTGGAAAGCCGCATCAAAATCAATCAAGTAGTTTAGAAGTTCAAAGCGAATACACAGACAGACGCGGATAGGCGACTTTCTTTTATAAGTACTATTAAGAGATTTCAAACGTGCTTCTTTACTCGACAGTAGTTTTACACTCCCATCGGAACATGGGTAGAGATGGTGAAATTTTACGTTTCATTAAAAACCTGTACTTTTGAGTTAAGATTCCAGTTGGATCACGGTTTCATCTCACACGTCCCTGATCGACGCTGTGTCTAAACAAAAGTGTGAGAAAACATAGTGCCTGGGTAAATGTGGGTGACTACTGATGCATTCGTCAAAGGACAAACGAACAAGACTCGAATATACACAGTACTTTATGGTCTAGCATTCTTAACATGTTACCGAACTGAAAAAAAAGTAGGCATCTCCTTGAGGTAAAACAAATGCAAATACGTGGCACACGAGTTGGACGAAATCCACGTGGTTAAGAGGGTAAATTTTGCTATCAAGACGAGCACTCATGAAAATGTTTGGTTATTGAGAATGGGGTCAAATATTAGACAAATAGGCCACTGATTGGTAAGGATTCGCTTAGAAAATCAATGTTGACTGGCCTATTTATATGGTCTAGTAAATAATAGATATTGTTTTCTCACTAAATTAATTTTCATCTTGAAATGATGCTTGAGGTTAATGCGTGTTCCATAGCGAGGCATCCTTCTCGTGGGCAAGGTCATTTGTTTCTGTAATGAACAACACCTTTGCCATTAATACCGAGCCGAACTGTCGTGGTGCATTGGCCTGTGGCGTGCTGTGGCACGGAGCAAGTACAGCACCGCGATTAGGGAGAAAATAATTAATCCCGTTGCGACACCCTTGACCCATAAATTCATGTTCGCCCGGGCTGGGAACTCTCAGCGCGACGGGTGCTAATGAGCACGCTTTGGAAAGTTTCGCCCGCGCGTGCGTAGTGAGTACGGAGCGTGACATAACAGGCGGGACTGCGAGGCCCGAACTACGACTTTCTCCCCCAATTTTCTCCCCCCCCCCTACTAATACACTCGCACGCCAGGGAAAAATTGACGTCACACACGCCGATTGGCCAACGATGACACATGCACACGTACGTGGACCGGGTCAAGACCCTGACGACAACAAACTCACAATCCCGTGCACGGCAATTGCGACCATTCGTGATTTTTTTTATTGTTTCATAATTACTAGTGATGTGTAATCTTATAAACCCTATGAATTCACGTAGTGGCAAAGTAAAAATTCATGATTCGAAATGCTGTAGGTTTTTTTTTTTTTACTCTTATATTGGCATGCGCTACACTGTAAATCTGAATTAGTGAGGATTTCACTGTTTAACTCAGTTCTCAATGCTTCATTTATTCAGCAGTCACTCCGATCAACTTAACTGAATAATAAATATTTTTAAAATTACCTTTTTAGTTAAATTAATGGTTTAGTGGCATTCTTCGCTGATTCATTAACCACGTCTTTCGCTGTTTTCAGTGATCTGCTGTTCGACTGATGAATATGTAAATATAGGTGTATAAAATGAAATGAATATCATCTTACGTGGGAAAATACACTCTATACCGGAATCGGTGATGATATCTCTTGTTATATCTTAAATAAATGTTTGACCAGCCAAACAGTTGCTTTCAAAGACTGCATGTGGAAATTCAGTGAAAATAGGCCCCTTCTCCCTCGCTTATTAAAATTCATGATATCCACTGACCCCTAATAACACTGTTTTCAACTGCTCTGTTCGTGATGGCACGTCATAAGTTCGAAAGTATATAGTTTTATACACACATACAAAAGTAAACAAGACGTGAACTTGTGAAACCCACATGCAATTTTTGTCTTTAATAATACCACGCTAAGAGTTAATACGGCCAATACAGTCTTTCATATCGTTTTCTGGTACGCAATCGTCAGAGACACCGAAAATTTCGCGGATTAATTTCGAGACAAGTTAGACTTCAAACCACCTTACATTTCCGTTACTTCTTCTGTTGGATCACCGTTTATTAGACACGCCCCCGACGACATAGAGCCAATAACACACACAAAAGGAAAAAATTTACCGAATACCGTACTAACTGGTCTAAGGTTACAACCAATGTCCCACAAACTTACGATCAGGTGGGCAAAGGACTGTTAAGTCTAACGTGTTGCAGAATGAATTCGCGAAATTTCCGGGTCACTAGTTATCGTCATAACGCTCAGTTCGTAGGTTCAAACTGCATTAAATGTAGTGAAGTTAGAGCGTTCATATGTTCTATTTCGGTTTACGAACATAATGTTACAAATAAAAATTAATGGGAATTTCATAAAAATTTAAGTTGCTTAATTGTATATAAAATAATTTTACAATACTGGTAACGTTAATATCTTGGAAACAGAGAAGTGTTGGTTTAACTCCGGGGAATGGGATTTTTTTTAAAATTTTGTTTAAATGGCCTTCAATTGCTAAATATATAATGTACTTGCAGGGAAAATATTTATTTCTTGTAATGATTTGGCTAAAAAAATTTAAAGCAGTATTTAATTCGTCGCATGCCCGAAACAACCCGAAGATTTCCACAGAATCTGAAATGAGCCATTTTCACATATATGAGCAGTTGCGTGTAAATTCATTTTTTTTTCTCGCGAAAAACTTTATGCGCATGCTAGATTTCAATATCCTACATATATTCTTAAAACTTTATTTGGGTTACTGGCCGTTCGTTGTTGTGGGAAGAAAAATATTAGATGACTGGACCAATTAGAATATAGTTGCTGCGACACTGAACGTCCGTGATTGGCGGGCTGAAACACCTTACACGCGTGGGAGTTAAAATCGGAAGTGCATCTGAAATAAAGTGTTTTGGAGTTCAACTGGTCATTCAATTTTTTTTGCGAAAAAAACATGTGCCACTGCGAATAAGTTGTTTTTGACGGGTTCAAACTTAAAGTTTAGTTATCTTTGTGTCAACGGTACATTTCTAGAGCAATCGCAAGTGTGGCTCTTACGTCATCGAGACGTAGCAGGAATGTGTTTTCTTACACTCGAAGACCGAATCAGAGTTATCAGTCAATGAAATGTCATTCGCTGTAAGGCAATATAAAAGATTATGGTGCTGAAATTGTTGACATTCAGTGGAAATTACATATAATTATGTGCAATTAAGCCTTCATAATAATCAGTTGTGTTGTTGAACTGACGACAAGTGGAGCCATTTTCACTGGTTTTCACTGATTTGGCACGATTTTATTTATTTCAGGTTCAGAGAGAATAATTCAGAAACACGAACCTTTGCATTACTTAAGTAGTTGCATCATCAGGTAATTACGGAGTCTTTCGACAACTCCGAGTCTACAACTGGGCAGCAATGCAATTACTAACAAATACCGGGATACATATTGACCTCTAAACTGTTTATTCACTCGGACATCATTCAACAAACAAACAGCTGTGGTTTTAGCGCATATGCATTGAGACACTTGTTCACAGGTAATTGCACCCGTGAATATTTTTTATTCCTTCCTGCGGTGGTGTAGTGGTTAGACTAATCGCCTTTCACCTAGGAGAAACGGTTTCGATTCCCGGCAGGGTTGCTCCCAGATATTCGCACGTGGGAACCATGCCGGACGATGAGGCTGGTCGGTGGGTTTTCTCGGAGATCTTCCGTTTCCCATTCCGGCTCTGCTCCATACTCACCTTGCCTCACCCTTATCGGCTACCAAGACCTCGGTGTTAAGAGCCACCCAAATCTCTCCACTCCACGTTACTATTCCTTGAAAAACGAACATGTTCCTGAGGAAACGAAGACGCAGTCCTATTTGCATGTGTCAGCTCAAACCTTCACACTACGTAGATACGCAGGGTAACATGCAATCTATCCTGCTCATTTGAGTTATTTATATATTGAGTGATGCTGGAGTATTATTAAGTTGCAAATAACGTTATGAAAACTGCGGACGAAGTATTATTTCTTCGCCCTTCTCTTCATAAATTGCAAATGTCGTATTTTACGGTAAACACTATACAAGTTCACTTTTATTCAGGTTACTTAAAATTACGCCAGCAAAAATCAATGTTAACATTTTGAAGTCCAAGCATATTCACTGGCAGTTACCACAAACTAGAAGCAACCACCGTTATTATTAGTTAAAGCATTCCCTCTTCTCAGCGCCACATTGGTCCAGATTACACCGGTCATTCTTATTAAACGAATAAGTGTTATTATCGGCTGCCTATTGACCAGTTAACTGGTAATCTGTGTCCCTAACAACAACGACTTTTCACGTGTAACACGATGTGTAGGACCTCCTGATTTTTACGAAAAGATTGACGATCAGGTGACATGTCAATATGCCAGTACAACTACAACTTTCTTTTGATAATTCGCCGCATATAATTTCGAGACAGTTTATTACCCGACTGGGACCAATCATAATTAAGTTACTCGGATACTGAACGTCTGTGACTGGTGGGCAGACACCTTAGACAAGTGAAAGATCAAATAATCAAATTACGAAAGTGGATCAGAACTTAAGTTTTTTGGAGTAGTGCAGCTAGTCGTGGAAAATTTTCCCCAAAAACAAGTAGCCCTAGCGATGAATAATACAATCCAATTAAAATTTATCTTTCGTTGATGAGAAATGAAATCGATGTGGTAAAGGCAGCATAAAAATTAGCAAAACGATGAAAGCATTTACGAGAGAGTTTATAATAATATATCCTTTATGTTACACTTTCGCAAGCTGGAATCTGGAATAGCCGTCAATCTGTGTTGAAAACACGCGTGAAGATAATATGTTAGAAAGTTATTAAACATTTTTTTAATGCGTTTCAGATATTTATATTTTTTTTACTAGGGTGGTGATCATCTGAACTCGGGGGCAATGAGAAATGATTGAAATTACAGCGACAAGNGGGGGGGGGGGGGGGGGGGGGTTTCCCCGGTGGCGTAACTAGCTAGGCCAGGATACCGCGTTTACGTTTGCGCAGAATTAAAAAAAAAAAAAAGAGAATGTGCGCGCGCATAATGAGCGGTAACATGTGGTTTGGACTGAACGAAAGAGGCGTGCCGTCGGACGAAGGAGGTTGAGAAGGGGTTATTTGTGAAGGCGGGAGAGGAGGGAGTGAGCGAACCCCCTCGGGTGCGGCGGGCGCGTGGCGCAAGGACACGAAGGAAATTCGTGGGGCGTGTCCTTCCAAAGTCCTGGCAGGTCCTGCGGCACTTTGGCAAGTTCGCGCTTCGCAGCTTTCGCCGTTGACCCCCATAAGAAGGAATGTGATTGAAAAAAAATTATATGTTACAATCTTCTCGTTCCTTGGGAAAATATTTTCCTTTCAAACGCTCGTATAAAATGTATCCTAAACTTGCGTAGCAGCTACATATGTGTACATCCTTATAGTAATTCTACTGTCATAATTCATGAAGTCTATAACTAAGGTCACGTGATTTTCGCGAAATTTCAAGACCAGTTGTACTGCAAAACTCTTTTGTTTACACTCACTTTCGTGGTGTGATGTGTTTAAATGCCACGTGCCTTAACTTTCTGTCTGCAAATCATGGACGTCCAGTATTGGAGTACTTTATTCTTATTGGCCTAGTCACATGAGAACATGTTTTCTCGCGTAGACACACGACAAATAATCAAAGGATGATGTGGTTATGGACTTAGTATATTGAATTGCAGCATGAGCAGAAATATTTCGTGAAAAATACACGGCCCTAGCTTAAAATATTGCTAACATAAAAAATCTATATAACATTGTAATGAAATTGCTACTCAATATGCGTATCTTTAAGTCGATTTTACACACCTAGATCACGATATGTAATAGTTTTTATTCTGTTCCGCAGAGTGAACTCGAAACAAAAAAATAAAGCATTTAGGATCACTAACCATACGGAAATTCATTTGTTGAATTAAATGTGTGCATTTATATATATATATATATATATATACACACACGTTGCTGAGTTAAAAACTTCACTAATATGTACACAAATAACAATATGGAAATAACTTGCTGTCGTGAAATAAAATACAAGTTAACTGAAAATGCTTTAAATAAAGCCATACGATTACATTAAAAATCCACGTACAATTTAAAGAAGATCACGCATTTTGCAAAATCCCATCTGCTCTCGTCACTCTATTTCAGCAGGTGAGTTGAAAAAGACAATAATTAAGATTACTATTTATTTCAAAGAACAATCATTTTTGCACGTAAACATTTCCTGCTTCAGAAAAAAAAGTTTACTAATAATTTAAAATGCGTTGCATAATATCAAAGCTGATTTAATATTCACATGCCATAGAGGGTATAATCGCTTTATTTGTTAGACAAGTATAAATCTATGAAATTAGTACTGTTCACACGTATCCGCCATTTTACAACTCCACGAAGCTGACATCAGCCATAAATAATTAACGAGAGATAAGTGACAGGTTATTTATTGCGGAGTTTTTTTTTTAACGATTTATTTCTATTTTTCCTCCGTTTCTGCTTTATCAGGTTTGGAGTGTAACGTTTTAAGTAACGACCGGCAAAATTTACGAAATTATTTTGCATCAGGCTGAACTTTACAGTACTGTCTGCACTAGAGGCGACGTCGTTTCTCCATTGGCTGCTGCATAAATGTGAAATCACTCCCTTTCTGACTAAACAGCACGTAATTAGGGCACACGATTGTGATTCGTTCATTGATTGGCGCAGAGTTACGCAGGGCGTGCCATTTAAAGTGTGGTCCAATGACCAACGCTTTGAAAATGTACACGTGTTTGAAGTTTAACGTGTCTCCTAATAATAACGCGAATTTTGCAGTTCTCTAATCGTAAGTAAGGCCATCCTTTTATTCGCACAAAGAGTTCCTGTCAAGTTTTATTTAAAAAAAAATTATTACGTATCTTTCTGCAATGGACGATTTTAACTGCCACTAGTCCCAGGTGCGTCACCGTGAATCACAAGTGTTCAGTACCTTTTTGGCCAAGTCAAATGCCACAATGTGTTCTCACAGAGATAGACGGATGGAGACCAAAGGAAAGCGGCAGCTATGCACGTAGGATATTTAAGCCTAGGATGCGTGGAACTCTATCCACGAAAGTCAGGTTTGCATAAATTGTAAGATCATTAAATAAGCTCATGTGAAAAACACAAGATTCGGCCTAAAGAAATTTTAAATGTCTTTTTAATGGGTTTTATAAAGTAATATTTTCTTTGTTTTATGATTTTTATTCTGAGAGAATAAGGAATTACTGAAGAGGAAACTTAGTAAAGTATTTTTCCTGGATTTCTGAACATTTTGGTCTTATATTGTTGTATCTTTTCAAGAGGACCAGAGACTATAAAGAGATGCATCTCATAGATGTGTGAAGGAACTGGCTGGGAAATATTAATTACCCTGAAGAGCAGGAATTCTACAAGTCATATTCTATCATTCTCATATACGGAACATATATATGAAAAAAAAGTTAGGGACAGCAACATTTAGCAAAAATATTCCGCGATAAGTTGTATTTCGAAACAACCACATATCCGCTTTCGTGAATTGACGGTTAACGGTTTCTTGTCTCAGCAGTCAGCGCGTGAATTACATACATCCACAATTGGGGAAACCTGATTCAGAAGGGCCAGTTTAAGAAACCGCATATCTTCCCGCTGAGGCATGTGGCTTATAACTAAAGCCAGCGACTTTTCGCGTAAGAATCGGAACACCTAGTAGACTTCAATACTATAAACACACCTCAGCTGTTGGTATACCTCCATTGGCCGCTGGTGCCGTGTCCGTCTTTCACCAAGCCACTCAGGACTAAGTAACTCCGACACTGAACCTTCGTGATTCGTACACAAACATATAACACGTGTCGGAACATTTTTTTTAGCCAATCAAAGTAGCTGGATGACCCTACAGTGCTTTGGACTGTATCTTGTCTCGAAATCTTTTCCCGAAATATCACTGCCCCTACTTATAACAGAAGAAAAGATACAGCTATGCACTAGGATTTTGAAATCACGCATGTAAAATAATGTTCTGCGAAATTCAGGTGTCCCTAACAATGCGCGTGCGACTGACTGAGAAAAGACGTGGGGAGCGTTTTGGAATTTACTGAGCATAAACAAAAATAGAGTCGATCTGTTGTAAATAAGAGCGGAATTGATTTATGCAAATAAGATAACCGAGAAAGTGCGTATAAGGTGGGACGGACAGAAAAAATGATAGAATTGAAGAGAGTATTTACATCAAAACTTTGTGAAAGACCGAACAATATTAAGCCCTCCTTGAGTGTCAAACGACTGTTCACAGGGACAGGGTTCTTATTGTCATCGCGTTATCTCGTGCGGTTACGGATTCCTTTGCATGCTCCTTGTTTCACAGATAGAGTACTTTGCTATGCAATGTGCTGTCATTAAGGCGCCTGTCTACGTGGAACTTTTCCCACGTTTAGGCCGAGAAGCGCGGGAGCGATAAGGGCGAAACTGCCACGAGCATCAGGTACGCCATCGCCGCTAAGCGCAAGGCTCTGAACTGGCGTGCAGTGTTCTCGTCGTGCTGCGTGTACCTATGGGACTTTCAGCGGTGACCATATCAATTTTATTAGTGGGAAGTCTTTAGGAAGGTTTAGTGCAGGCCCCTATAGTAGTTTTGTATGTATCTGATGCGTGCATTTTGAGCTACAGCGCCTTGGAAAGGCCGTTTTTAGCGGTTTTGGAGTACTCTGAATTGATGTTTCTAACGTACGTGATATTGTGAAAGTACTTAACAGCTCTCGTCTGAAGTGTGTGTTCTTTTCGTAGATCAGCACGTTGGACGCACGCTTAATAGTTTCGTTGAAAAACATGTATTTGGAACACTCTGCAACGCAGTTCAAGCGCCAGGTAGACGGGCGCCTTAAGTCGGACGTGCCTCACGCAGGCAGTGAACCACTGACTGCGTGCTCGGAGTCGACAGCTGAAACGTGAGGCGCGGAAACTATCGCTGGGAAACCGCAAACAATTGTACGCCAAAATATTTTCAATTTGAATGCTTTCAATTTCAATCCAGAGAAATTGTTGAAAAAGGTCAATATGACACCAATACCTAGCTAGGTTGTCAACTTAATTTTTGATAGTTAAACTTTTCACTTCACTAAATGCTTGCACATCACGTATTCCCCTTAGACCGGCCATAAAAATTACGGTGTAGATTATCAGATTCCTCATTGGCCCAATGTAAAGATGCAGAAACTGCCAGTAAGAGCGACAAGCAATAGTGGGAAGACAACTGTTGTATGTGTGTAAAATAAGATGAATCTTAAAAAATGCTTCACTTTGCCCGCTATAAACCATTGTCAATGGCCGCCTGTATTGAGTAACGCCCGAGAGACCAAGTACATTGTAATAAATCCCAAAATTAGGTAGGCCACGTTAAGTAATGAATAACGACATGCAATGTTCGCGTTATTGTGTGAGAGCATGATAAATTTCACAGTCGTCTGTAAACTCGAGTAGCTGCCATTTATGTATTTGTTTCTATAACAAAGAGGGCCAACTTTCTTTTCGTCTTAGTGGAACGTGAATGTGTTGCTTTATCTTTCCTTGTTCTTATTGGTTCATAACCGCTCAGGCCCTGCCAAACAAACTTAAATCCTATGACAAAGCGAAACAAACCTTCATGTTATGTTATTATGTTATGTCTTCAAATAATTCTAGTAATGAACAGTTACTAGACACCTAGAAATTTCGCGGTTTATTTTCAAGACAAGTTAAGTTTAAACCACTTTTTCTTCTTCTATTGGGTCACCGCTTGTCTGACACTCCGCCGTCGACATCGAGCCAACGAGAAAACAACAATGAAGAACTGTCCGAATCCCGTGCTAGTTGGTTTAACACTGGAGCAACAACCAATGAACTTTAAGTTAAGGATTGAGTGAACAAAGGACTGTTGGTTAAAACTGGTTGGAGAATGAATCCGCGAAATGTTCGGTTCTGTAATTATTACATCTCGCTCGAATGTTGACAGGACACTAAAGTAAAGTTTACTACAAAAAACGAATTCTGTTGAAAACCCCGTGCCTCTTATCGTTGGTGTATATAGAAGATTTGGTCACCAAATCCGGCGGTTGGTTCCCACGTGGTCGCAGGAGTGGGAACGCTCGCGGTAACTCGTGGTCGCGGACCGGGAAACGCTCGATGGGCCGTGACCGCTGAGGAAACCCAGTTCGCGGTTCAATCGGGCACGACGGATCTCTTTCGGCGTCGCCGAGTCTCGTGCGTGGAGTTGGGTCGTGGCACACCCGCGGCCGTCACGACGCCTACCAAGCCTCCTTCGTCCTGAACCCAAGTCCAGTGGCGTGTGGTGAACTGTTGCGAGGCGAGCGCCGGTTTTAGCATTGTGCTGTGCCCTGTTGCTTGCTAGTTTACGCTTGCATCGGCAGCTGATGCCACAGGACGTGTGTGATCGGCCCCTCGTGGCTCGCTTGTGGGTGGTCGTGATGCATTCAGTTCCCCCTGGCGGTACAGTAGTGAGCAAGCACCAGCTTACCTTGCAACAGTTCACCACCCGCCTCTGCGCAAGTGGGTGCTATGGACCGCGGTGGTTTAGTGGTTTAAACACTCGCCTCCCACCTAGGCGAACCGAGTTCGATTCCTGGCGAAGCGCCCCCGGATTTTCGTGTGTGAGAATCGTGCCATCTGACGCCACTGGTCGGTGGGTTTTCTCGGGGATATCCCATTTTCCCCACTCTTGCATTCCGTTGCTGCTAGATACTACACTCACAAGTCGGTGCTCTCGCGTAGGGCAGTGGCAGATGTGGAACTGCTACACCAGCTTCGCTGGAGTTTGATCATGCCAGTACAATCTGTTAAAGTAATAGGATTTAATAACTGCTGTGCTATCGGCGGAAACTGGACGTATTCTGACTAGATGCTACTTGGATGATCTTCAAAAACTTCTAAATTCTAGTTATTTTATGGCAGTCACATTCGTTTTCAGACATGCCCTACAGGACCAGGGGTGGATTTACATGAAGTACCATAGTTAAGAAAATAATCACTTTCCAAAACAAATGCTTAACATTATTCATATATGAATTATCTGCAAACAAAACCTTTGTATGTAACATGCTCCAACTTTGAGGTGAATGTGTCAAACCTTCATTGCTACTACTTTGCTATGAGGATGTACCATGTTCTGATAGAATGTCTGAAAAAAAAATTTAAGTAATGCAAAATAATCATTGAAACATCGCCACTATAATAATGTTTGCATTTTTTGAAATTTTAATTTAATATGCTGGTTAATATTTAAATGATTGAAATAAACACCAGTACGCAAAAATGAGCATACAGTTCTTCGTATAATTAGAGTAAGTTTTATCGATAGGTTGCATGCACCTGTTTACCACAAATTCCTTAAACGTATGATTAATAAATTAATCTTCTGTCTGGTGTTCGGTATGTAGA
>NQII01000017.1:1587919-1614056 GCA_002778355.1 Clitarchus hookeri
TGGGATCTTAAATACAAACCCGTTTCTGTGCAGGATTGTGAGCCAGTCAATCGCTTGCAGAAGGAGGCCGAGATAATCACGTACATGCTGGCACACACTATATAGCGCTCGTCATTAAGTCACCAGCAAATAAATAAGCGCATGGAGTTTACAGAACTATCGCATTCATCGTAGCCGTCAAATTGACTCACGGAATTTCCGTGTCTGTAATTGTGACCATCCGCTAGAATGCGGCAGTACACGCATTAAATACGTGCTACAAACTAAAGAGACAGTCATTTCGCGTTATAATATGGTAGTTTCAGTTATGTCATTCGTAGTGACACCGACAAATCGAGGGAAATTTTTGATGCTAGCTTATATTCCAAAACACTGTGTCTCCTAATCCTTGTATGTTTTGTCTCGGCTTGGCAGTTTGCAGGCCAAGCATAGGGTTCATTCTTAGAGTAAAACAGTTCTCGTCGGTCCAGAGAAATGGGAATACATGCATAAAACCAATAATGAAAGAAAATTTACATGGTGTAATTCATTTACGGTCACTTCACACTTTTCTGAAGTCCGGTTAAAGTTCTACTTCCAGGACATTCCTCCGCCTCGTGCAAAGAAAGGTTAACTAAGTCTACAAAATTACACCAAAAGACAACGCACCGAATTCGTGCGTTCTCAGTATTAATCATGTTTTGCATGAGAACTGTTTTTTACTAAGCGCTACCAACACACGTTTTCTCACTGTTTTTATTCATAATTAATTAAATATTATATTTTACAAATAAAATACACAAGAAAACTTCAACGTAACGAGAAATGAGATACCTTCATGTTAACAGATAGAAAACGCTTGATTAACATGGCATATTGAGGAAATAACTAAACACGGGGTGATATTTCAAAGGTTTGATGCAAAGAGTGTAACGAAACCGCGAATAGGAGACATGAGCATTGCGCTTTGGGTCCTAGGAGATGTGCAACCATTCCCTTGTTTAACCATCGTCTCTAGTGATTTGATTTTCCTTCGTATGACACTCTCCGGGAAAGCCTGAACCAATAGTGGTAGCCACGCACACGCAAAACGCGGTTGGCCTCATGCCGTGCCTGAGAGCCGAACAAGGGAATGAGCTCTCGCTGTGGAAGCCGCCAATGAGAATATGACCTCTGCTGGAGTAAACAGACCATTGTGAATTGCATCGTGGTTCCGTTTCAAATCGCGAGTTAATGTGGTCTCTAGCAAAATCGTTATCTGCAAAATTAATAAGAAACCACTACGTTCGTGCGGCACCCCATGCATCCGCTCATAATCTGACACAAAGTCTTCTAGGTCTTAGAGTTATTTATATTTTTGACTTCTTGGATTGGTTGCATTTCCTTAGAGTGTTGCACATTCAGCTGGTCTTACAAATAGAGAAAAGTACTATTTTTTGCAAAATAATTTCACTTCAGTCCTTTCAGTTGTGAAGGTCGGCGAGCAGTTGCAGGGTATTCTGGTGTTTTGGACCTAACTCTATCAGGTAGTTACACTGCATGCGTTGGAATTAATTTAAGTCATTTGAAACTCCTACTTTCGATATACTTTCATTTACATGTGTACCTTTCCGACATATATTAAATTTGCGTAGTCACTGGCCTCGTAATTTTATTCTTGCGTCACTCCAGGAAACTATTAACAACCTAAATGTGTTTCTGAAATATCACTCAGTACTGTAAAGTACATAGAGACAAAAAAAAACAGCCACTAGAATTGCTATAACATGAAACATTACTCGCGAAATACAACCACATGACTTAGAACTTTCTTACTTAATTCGTTGCCAACTGAACAGAGATCTTCATTGTCAGTGCCTACTGAATATATGCAGGATACCAACACTTTGAAGACTATGCCAGAGTTCTGCTCTGGTAAAGGGGGAGGGGACCGCGGTTGTGTAGTAGAGAGACTACTCGCCTCCCACCTTGGCGAACCGGGTGTGGTTCCCGGCGGGCTCGCTCTCGAGTTTTCGCTTGTGGCAATTGTGCTGGACGATGCCGCCGGTCGGTGGGTTTCTCGAGGGTCTCCGGTTTCTCTCGCCCTTACATTCCGGTGTTGCTCCATGATCACCTCGCTTCGCTCTCACTCCAACTCGGGCAACGGTAGTATGACGGATATCTATGGTTTTCAAGATAAAAATCGCATGTTGTAATTTTCGTGTACAAAAAAATCGATTCTTATTTACTTATATTATCGGACAGGATGGATTGTATATCGTGTTACACATGACATGTCACTGTATTTGGGACACAGTAATCTCGGCAGTTCACTGGCCTATGGCTAGGGACAGTGATATTTCGCGAAAAGATTTCGAGACAAGATACACTCCAAAGCACTGTAGGGTCGTCCAGCTTCTTTGATTGGCCAAAAAATGTTCTGGCCCTTGTTAACCGTTTGCGCATGAATCACGAAGGTTCAGTGTCAGAGTTAATTAGTCCTGAGTGGCTTGGTCAAAGAAGGACACGGCACCAGCAGCCAATGGAGGTGTAACAACAGCTGAGTTGTGTATATAGTATTGAAGTCCACTGTGTGTGTGCTCCGATTTTTACGCGAAAAGTCACTGGCCCTACCTATAGCTTACCAATAGTAAGTATATCCGGTATGATTTACACCTATAGCACGCTGGTAAATAGGGCCGCACAGACCAATTGTGCCGGTGCAACAGCTGGTTTGTATAGACTACTCGCTTCTAGTTTGTCGTGAATGCCAGTAAATATGCACCTCAGAGTGTTAAGTCAGAAAACAATGTTTTATTACTCAGAAACGAAGGATCGTTAATCGCAGCAACGTCTGTATATACTTAACTGTTTTTTTTTTGTTATTATACTAGAAAAATAGATGGAAACCCAGATGCCAAGAAAATCCTTTGTAGAACTACAAACAGTTATTTTTTGGAAAATGTGCAAAACATAATTTTTGTAATATTACAAACGATATGCTTGTATAACAACTTTCGTTACTAAAAAGTGCACAAAAATTTTTTTTTTTCTTCCAGAAAACTATTGCGATAAATTAATAACAGAGAATAGGAAAAAAATTATTTCAAAATATAAATCACGAAGAAAATTTTAACATCTTGGTAGAACTTGAACTAGAACTTACTTCCGTTGCTTCACTATCCTGCACACTTAACCACAAGATTAACTTGACTTAGGAACTTTGAACTTATTTTTGTACTTAATATAAAAGTAAATACACACAAAATATTACTGAAGTTATTTGGCTAAGAAGAACGAATTCATTTCATTTCGAGAGTACTGTCAAGATATGAAACATTAACAATTAATTATTATTGGAATCACATGTTTTTAAAAAGGTCGTTTTATTATTACCTAGGTTGT
Organism: Clitarchus hookeri; assembly: GCA_002778355.1. Lineage (NCBI taxonomy): Eukaryota > Metazoa > Arthropoda > Insecta > Phasmatodea > Phasmatidae > Clitarchus > Clitarchus hookeri. Next base: position 1,591,283 of record NQII01000017.1, read on the forward strand.
TTAAAGCGTTTTACGGTATTCATACTGCAATACATTTCTTTCTACACGCAACTACTCTTTATATCACCCCTGGTTTTTGCACAAACAGCTATAAATGGTTCACATTGTTGAGTGTCCGCTTTTTTGCTTCAGTTCATGGGTGCCGGCCTGTAAAGTACACATATTTCTTGAGAACTGTTACAAACTAGGCTCTTGTAGTTTTACATTTTTGTACTGTTACAAACATTTGTAAGATTACAAACAACACCACAGTAAAAATTTAAAAAAAATTTTAAGTGTAGTTTGCAGTTCCGCCGATAGATGGCGCACGGGTGGACAAGTTGGTAAAACAGGACCTCGGCGCCGCGACAGTTGCAAGTTGGCGAAGGTACAGGACGAGTGTTCACGGGAGATTGTGCGCACTGTCACACGTTTCCTTTGGGAGACAACGCCGAGCCTGTTAACATTCGCAGGAGGACTGTGCCTGTATATTGAGAGAACGTGATTTATGTCCGACAAGTGTACGAAAGTGGCGCCGTGAATTTGCAGTGTGTCGAGCGAACGTGAAATACGAAGAGCGGAGTGGCCGCCCATCAACATCACACACGATCGTTAACGACTTCGGTGAAGTGACGCGGGGCGAAGAAACATCTACGAGGCATACGATTTTCCAGCGACGACAAGGTGACAAAGTGGCGAAATGGCTTTATGAACAATAATCCACTTTCTATCGTAAAGAAATGGAAAACATAATTTTAATCTATGACAAATGCTTGAAAAATGTTGGTGATTATGTCGAAAAATGAAGGAATGGTGTCGAAATAAAATGGTGTTACGTATATCGACCTATATTTGACCGTTAAGAAATGAAAATAGAGAATCATGCTTTTTGACTTACCCTTATATTTCGGTGCCAAAATTATTTTTCCAATGGTTTGTTTCAAACCTTTTTCCTTTACGGTGATGTTAACAGTGTAATTTCTCTCTGTTTTTAACAGCATTAATGATAAATAAAATGTTATAATTTATAGATAACATGTGTGTAATGATTTAATTTAAAAAGTCTATAGTTCAGACGTGTTGTGATATCTATTTCCTAAACAGACTTCACAACACGTATGCAATACGTGCCTGGTTTTCTGCTTGAGGGCGGTCGAAATACTTTCAGCTCCCCAGGCTACAAGTAGGTTACTGATACACGCTGCGCGTATTGCTAATGCACAATGGCGAGGAAGCATCAGCAGTACCCTAGCAGATCAACATCCACCAATGTTCTGAATCATAGGCTTGGAGTGCGTTGGGTAAGATAGGGTGTCATCCTCCCTCCCCCCATAAAAAACGTTTTTCACCCTTCAGGTGTCTTGTGACCCCTTAATATTTATAGGCAGCAGAAAATTCTCGTGGCGGTAGCCGGAGACACAGGCAGACATGCGTCCCCTCCGCTCCTATGCAGGTGCTCTGTCATCTTCCAACACATTGCCGCACGTGTTATCGCACACATCACCACCTCGCCCTTCCTTCTCATTCATCTTTTGACGTCTTCACGTAGTTCCACTTTCTACCACTGCGCTACGAAGGTAGCAGCAACCTAGGTATATTACAGAATGGTTTTTTGTATTTCCAAGATTATATGGTAATTTGACGTTTTATTTGTTTATCTTAACCGCGATTGATTTATACTAAATTAGACATTGACACCTTTGGATGAATGAAAAAAAATGCTGTAATTGACATTACATTTAATATTAAAAATAAATAATGCAGTGAACAAGTGTAATATGCATTCTTTAACATATTATTATAAACTTAATTTTGTAGTACATGTATAAAATAAAATGTTAATATTTTCTGACATACAATCGTAGGAAAAAAACTGCTAACCTGGTTAGATGAGTTTTTTTAAATAATTTATTTTGTTATTCAACCAGAGAAGAAATACGCACATAATTGGGTAATAAACGGAAATTTTCGTTATTAATTAATTAATGTAACCATAAAATAAACTTACTGAGGGGACATATTTTACACTGATTAAAAGATAAACTCTTATTATTCATATGAAACTCACGCAATATTTTTAGGACTATTTTGGAAGTTTCTACAGTACTTTTTAAAAGTTCAGCATTTTCCATGTTTTTGGTTATATCGCCACAAGAAGAGACACTTAACTTCTACCTTAACGTCCCATCGACGTTAAAATCACGTTGCTGGCCGCGTGTAGCCATCTTGCTGGCACGTGCAGCAGAAGTTCGCGACACATACTGAACTCATTTCGCCTCCGTACTCTCCCGTGTTCTGTGCCGACGCGAGAGACCGACTTCTCAGGCCTCGTTCGCCGCCGACGGTCACGGGACGACATTCCAACCGCCGCGCTCGTGAGAGGGGACGGGTTCGAGTCCACACCCGCACGTGAACACACAACCTGCGGGCGGACGGAAGGCATCAGCGGCCAGGCGGCCGCGACGACGAGGTTCCTCTGATTGTGACATCACGAAGGACGATAATGCGTTCGTCAGACAAGTAACCGCAGCAGAAGAAAGCTACAGACCATCAAGTTTCATGTTAAGATTCGCACTACAAGGAATGACTGCACACAATGGATCTGGCATACCGCAGTTATATGCTTTTACAGACGTCCACACAACAGCACAGTGACAAGTGTTAATTACTTGAGTCGAATAGATTCAAGAGACATGTTATGTTGGAAGACTTTTGCTATAAATGAGCTTGTTGTTACTTCAAATTATGTTGTTACTATTTCACCTTCTCCTGGATGTAGTTCCGGTGATAATTTAACCTTGCTATTATGGCCGCGGTCGCTCGCCCTTGTTGACAACCAGTTTGGTTGGGCGATTACCGCAGACCGGGTTACGGCTTCTCCGTAACTGACTAGGCGCATGTAACTACTCCGAAAATTAAAATTCCTACTCGCTACGCATAATACATCAGAACAACTAATAAACGTTCTGATGTATAACCACGAGTGACATATATCGAGAGAGTTGAGAGAGGTGGTATTTAAATATACAGGCCTACATTTCGGAAGAAAAATGTTCGAATTCTTGCTCGGCTATCTTCATTTCTAACTTCTCAGATTTTCAGGAATCACTTCAGGTGGTGTTCTTCTGAAGATCGTTCAGTGCCAAAAATTGTTCTGGTTTACCAGAACATTTGGCGTTTTCTTTCAAGATATCCTCGTTATTTTATTAAAGTACCGAAACAATGGGGAAATATTGAAGTATCTCTAAAAATTTAGACTGTAACCCATATTTAATAGATCTTTTTTTTTACTGTGTTTAAGTACTCTTGCGTTTATACGAACGACGCAAACCAATTTGTTTGAAATGAGACATTTTTTATGTCTACGATAGAGACAAACCACGTCACGAATTCCTCCGAAGTGTTTTAATGATGCTCTAGTGACATCAAAAAGTTCTTTTAAGATCTAACCAAATATTTTTCTTGGGTGCCATTTTCAAATTTGTTTGCCACATAAGTAGAATTAAATATTTTCACAAATCTCTAATTTTAGTTTTGAAATTTAGTTTTTCGGAACTTTTTACACTTTTATTGGACTGGTAATTGATGTGAATTAAGAAAAATACTTGGTACTCGTTAAAAAAGAAATAATGTTTTGGGCACTTGAACAACCTTCGTGCAGGCTGTGGTATAAGACTTCCTTCCCTTCATGACTAAATACCTAATTTAGTATTTAATATTTGAGCATAGGTACTTGCAGAGGTTTTTGCCAACTGCAACCTAAGCTGTGTTGTGAAACGCAAGATCTTGATCAGTTTATGTGGGGCGGTGCAGCGGAGTTTGGCAACTTGGTGCAGTGTAATAACGTATGAGTATTTTTTGCCAACCTCTTCCTGGTTCATTTCGAAACAGCAGCGGTGTTGCACTCCGGTGTCGCAAAGTTTCGTGCGGGGTACCCTAAATTATTGGCGCCAAATGTGAATTTGTTTGCACAGGCTGTTTACGCCTACATATGCGGAATGTACTTACATGAAACGCGTTTTGAGTGGGAAAACTGAGAACTTCAGTCTTAAAAAAATACGGCTCTCTGGTGAGATGATATACGAGAAAATGATAGGAAGGAAAACTGTTCGTTTCCTTTACTTGTACATTAGATGATTATTTCATTAAAAGTGTATTTCCCACCCACATATTTTATGGATGTTATAAAATGTATTTTGACTACATTATTTGGTCGTCACCAAGAGTTTGAGGCAAATATCCTGTTTATTACACGGAATTGATGGTAATAATGTGAAAATAAGTATAACTCAAACTTTTTGTAGCCCGGAAATTTATACTTATTGAAGGATATAGAAATGTTATTCATCTATATAATCAAAGAAGAACCAAACTGTTTAAAATTTCATTAGTTAAACTCAAAATATGTTTGCTTTTTCTTTATAAAAATTTTAATTTAAGAAACAGATTATATTGTTTATAACTAATCAATATATCCAAAGCAAGTCAAGAAACCATAATATATTAAAATACTGGTAATAGCTGTACAACTATATCAGAATTAAACATAGGATTATCGACATATATGATAGGTTACACCCCACAATTGGAAATACAATTTACGATAAGCTATAGATAGAGTCATCTACTACTTCGACCCACAAAGAAAGAGTAAAATAATAAGTATCATGTAATTACAATACATCAGTTTAATAACTAAACAGGTATTTACTATTTAGAAATATTTTGTTCTTATAAATCAAATCACTCAGTAGCTACACACATTTTGAAACGACTAACATATTTGGAACTTAAATATAGTTGTTAATATTGCATCGCCCATTCAAGATAAACATTATAAAGTCCCGGTACAGACTTATCAGTGCATTAATTTTTGTAAGGAATTTTAATATTTTGTTTCAAAAGTTTAATAATTTATTTTTTGTTCTGAGGCGGTATAATCGCGTGTAACTGTAGAGAGTTGAAATGATATAATTTTCGACTCGATGTGATTCATACCTTTCCTAATTTGTATAACTCTGGCGACTTGTTTCGTTAAATGTGTTAAAGCCATTTCATGAGATCAAAATATTTTTTAAATTACCTTCAATTTTTATTAAATTAAATTCATTGAATGCTATATGCCGTCATAGAAACGTCATAATCGGGGCTATTTTCTATTTCAATTTCTGGAATGTCTCGTTTTGTTTCAGAATTTTCGTTTTGAACATGTTCTATGTTTCCTTGTATCCAAAATTTTGCTTGCTTCATCACAGCTGTTTTAACAGTATTAGTGGAAGTACTCCCATAATAATAGAGATGTGAACTCACATTAAAATGTTAACAAAATAATGACACATTATTTAAAATGAAAATATGCTATAAAATAAAGAAAATTTGTTGTTGTTTAACAAATTATTTTCTGGTCGTGCATGAGTCGTAGACACCTCTAAAAAATTTACTTCTGATAATTTTAACGGGTTTTATTAATAAGTATGTGATACATTTTCACGTGGAGACTTGAAAGCTTGTTGGATGCAATACATTGAAAGGCAAATTAAATAATTTTTTGGTTCAATAAATTGAATTCAGGTAACTGAATTCCATTTATATGTATTTGATAGTGTGAAATGGCCTTTAGTCTTGAGGCAGCCCGGGACGGAATTTCTCCGTTACAGAAACTGTGTCCTGAGTGGGTAGGCCAGGTAGGCAAAACCACTTTTCATATTCCCAGAAGAAAACAGGAAGGGGAAACTATCGAGTATCTACGTAGTGCATTGGAAAACTTCATGCAGTCTGGTTATTTCAGGAGAACTGGGAATTGACAAGCGTTTGTAACTCGGTCACATATGTACATATGTACATATACAATAAACTGAGAAATTTTAAAAACCCTGCATGACCGGGGACTGTGTACTTCTTTTTCATGCAAAGGCTTATGAGCAAATGGTAAAACTATGCACACTTGCAACAGGTAAGCTGTATTTCGTCATAGATAACACGATAACAGCGCTTGGAAGTGAAAGCCCAGCAAAGAGATAAGCTGTGTGCCGGCAAAGAGATAAGATAAAGAAGCAACATGTAAGACCAGCCCATATTTTTACCTGGGATGATGGAACGCGTTACGCACTATAAAAAACTAGGGTACCTTGGGACGCTGAAAATGTAAGTCCATGACCTTGAAACAAAATGAGAACCACTTAACCGATTTCGTTCAATTAAACTTTATTGACATTAAATGTTTACACAAGCTCTAAATGATCAAAAATATATACAAATTGCCAGTGGTACCAATTAATTTTCTATAAATCCATATTGAATCACCAGGCTCAAACTTCACACTCTTATGGTAATAAAAAGCAGGTGATGAATGTATACTTATAACAACAGTCTGATTAATAATACCTTCACGTACTGGCACTGTATTCCAGCAAATAATGTCATTGGGATCCAATTCAGATATACTGGTAAACGTCGGGTTACTTGAATTGTATACTCTTGCAACAATACGCTAGATTAGCAAGGCCTAGTGCTTGGTCACATTATGAATGCGTCGGTAAAGTGAAGCTTTGAAATTATTATAAAAGTAAATATTTTACAAGTTATTGTGCAAGTGAATATATTTAAATAAAATTTACCTAATCTTAAAGAAAATTAATATCAATTTACTCAGGTTTCTGTTTATTTATAGAAATTAAAAAAAAATCTCAATATCATTTAAACCAGCTTTCCTAGATTTGAGTTTTTTTATTATTCTAGGAAAGGAAATGATGGTCAGCTAATTAATTGCTTTAAGAGTTTATTTTATCTCAACGTATAAGAGGTAGTGCTTGCCAGCACAAATCACAAACTACGTGAATAACCTTGATGCACCAGTGATAACTCCAAAATTTACATCTAAAAATAAAGTTTTCTGCTGTCCAAGGCATGATCGTCGTTAACTCAAGTACAGTGAAAGAGGATAACGGGTAATCGTCAAAAGGGGTATTTCTCCCTTCCATTGCTCTTTTAGTCTGCAATTCATGTTAATCACGCAAACACACACACACAAATACACACTAAATTCATAAGAATAAAAATTAAACTTTCTGAACAAATATCTTAAAATATTTTTCAACTGCAGTCGTCATTATAGAAAAAAGTTAAAATCTATTAACCGAATATAGCTAATGTAATGTGTGCAAAACTAATATATTATAGATATTTTATTTTTGCAGTTAAACATTTTTGTAATGATGACGTTGTACTCAGTTAATTATGGGAATTTACTATGTTCACCAAAGAGATAGCGTATCCTGTTATTAATCTATCGTAAAAGTAACAAAAAATAAATAAACATTGCAAAAAACGTACCCCGTAATGCTTTGAGAATACATTTGTTGACGAAGACGTTCCATATTTCCCCATATATTGAAGTCTCCTTGTTAACTGTGCATCGGCCGTCTTTGTGTGTCCATACTGTTGCAAGAATGCCTGAGGGGCTTATCCAAGTTCGTGAAGGATGGACGTCATAATCAAAACAAAAGAACTAAATTCAATAATTATATTTATTCTCAAGGCTGAAAGCAGTCAAACATCTCTTATTTACGAGTCTGAGCGTCCTATCAACTCTTATTATTCTCATTGAGTGCAATACACAATTACTATCTCCAATAAAATTTAAGCCTTTATCAAATTCTGTATTCTTGCTGATGTCCCTTAAACTGCTCCAATTATTTCCACGCCTTTAGTTAGAACTGTATATTTCCATCGTCCCGAATGTATTTTCACTCACGCGTCCAGTCCACAGTACCGCAGATCAGTCCCACTCTTCACTGCACACAAGCTCGCCGATCCACTCTCGCAGATCGCTGCAGTCGTCCGTCGCCACTCCGGAATCTCTCAATTGTCGCTTAAGGTCTCTTGAGACGCCAAACTCTCGGCTCTTAATCACTCTCTCTTCAGAGGCCCTCACGTGGTATTTATACTTGAGGCAGGTGCCGTCTAGAACATTCTCGGCAATCCAAGTTATTCTGGGAAAGGTAATGGTGATGATGATGACATTCCTGCGTGATAAATGGAGACATATGGGCTTATTAGAGTCAGCGAGGTGCGATCTGCGATAAGTTAACTGGCGTGTGGCGGCGTCCTTTATGATATGCCGCTCTCTTTGGCCAACGTTACAAACTTGACCTCCAGCTCTCGGCTCCTTCCCACGCGAAGGAAACACCCGGGCAGCGACAAGCAACAATACATAAGCCGATTTTAAGGGAATTTTCAATAGTCGAAGTTCGAATTCAGTGCATTAATCTGAAGGGCTTGGAAATGCCGGTTGACCTTCTCGGTTCGAGTTTCGCCATATACTTCTCCATAACCTAATTTCCAGATTCAATGTTTTAAAAACCAAGCTGGTAAAAGCACGTACAACATGCTAACAGTTGTTTGGAATTCCAAATATTCTTTTTTCCCTATCACACGTTTTCACATATGTAACAATTATCAAAAATTCCTTCATTGTTTAGTAACTTTTTTCCCCACAAGAGAGAATCCAAATATAACTAAAAGCGTACATAGCTGAAAAAAAAAATATATGTCAAGTATTTTTCTATGCCATGCAAAACTGTGATTTTTAAAGTCCTGTCATAAAGTTTTATTACGAAGATTTATATGAAAAAATACATGATTGTTCGGGATTTTTCCACCGTTATTAATATTTTTGTTCCAAGCGAGCGTGCGGTAACTAGGCCAGCCGCGTAACACCGGCAGGACAAATCTCACAAAACCTAACATGCTCTCTGCTTTCCCCGGCACTCCCTTTCCACTCTCACTCCCTCTCTCTGCTCCCGCCTATCTATCCATCTTCCCACCCCACCAGGGGACAACCGTCCACACTGTTCTCTTTGGTATCATGATAACACGATAATGCTGCGCGCCAACATGAATCACCCGACCGCGCCGCTTGGGCCGGTATCGATTTAGGGGCTGATATGTTCCTCCAGGCTACAGAAACCTGCTCTCCGATTTGTATAGTCCATTCGCCGTTACTTCACTCTTTTCTGAAGCCCTACTGAAGTTCTACTTCCAGGATATTTCTCGGCCTCTTGAAAAAAAAAGAAACACCTAACCGATTCTAGAAAATTACACCAGAGGGACAACGCACGGAATTCATGCAAACTCAGTGTAGTAATACTTTGCATAAGAACTGTTTCTGACTAGGCATTTCAAAAACACCTATTGTCTCAGTGTCTTTATTCATATTACGTATAAATGAATAACTATATCTTATAAATAAAATAAACATAAATTTTGTTTTTCATTGTCACAGCAGATGGAAACCAACTCTTGATCTCTATTGCTGAACGAAGGAAATTAAATGTGGGCAAACAAATAAACAGTTGCTTCAAAATGAATATTTTGTTGGCAATCTTATTTCTTTTGGCCCAAGACAGAGGTATTGTTTATTTAAGGTTGTATTTTTTTATATGAACAAAATCAATTTAGTTGCTTTTCAATTATTGTTTACTCAAAAAAATATTTTTTTTTTGGGTAGCTAAAGAATTCTTTTTTGTTGCCATATACACATATTTGTTGGTTGTTCTCTCAGTGCACACATCAGCAATCACCATTCCATCTCGTTTGTGAGTGCTCGTACACTCTGTCTGTCTGCTTACCAACGTGAAATTCCGCAGGCCCCAACAATTTTTATTTTTGGTTTCGGAGGATGGTAGTCCTTCTTGGCCGACCGCGTTGCGCAACTGTTCGCAGATGGTTTCGTCAACGATCACGTGGATGCAAGGGTCGCCGGAGCAGAACAATAATTTTTTTCTTTTGGTTTTTTTTTTTGTAATCCCACGGTTTAAAAACATTTCTGTGTGACTAGTTTCAGTACACAGTTCCTAAATGTAGCATGTCTGTTATAAGGGATTTTATCTATTGACATTCCTACTCGCGCAGAACCAACCTAGCGCTCACGAATTATCTTTTCGTTTAGATCAGATTCGTGAAACTTTGTTAAAAATTCTAGATTGTGCACGTAAGCCTTTCGCTGGAAATTTGCAAGTTGACATCCATATTGTCGTTTTTATTATTTCGCTAAATGGTAAATTGCTGTCTCTATAAATCCCGGTGCTCGCGCATGCGTTTTTACGTAAACTCCCAGACACACATAATCAGCCCTTAAGGTATTTATGATTAAAATGATTCAAGGACACCGTATCATCCACCTAGTAACTTTAAAGCCATACAGGTTAAGGCCGCTTTGATTTTTAGAACAAATGCTTGTTTTACCAAAAATAATATTTTTCAAATATCTTTAAAACAATATTTAATTCAGGCGAAAATAATTTAAAGGCGATTTACATTTAGACAACGTGTTTTTAAGATTATTGGAGTTCGCAACAGAGACGCTTATCCAGATTATTTAATGTGTAGCAATTTCCGGTGGAGAGTGAATACGAATTCCTGTTTTTCGAGAACACATTCCAAGACAAATTAATTAAAATAATTCTGGCAGCTCTTTGCTATCTGCAAACGATTCACAAATGTTTAGTATTGGATTAACGTAATTCCGACTTGATCTGTTAAGCAAGAAAATTAATTCCCTCAAAAGACACGCAGGAAGAAGCCACAGTATAGCTTTTTAAGTCTGCATTGGGCAAATTTGTTTTCTAAGAAATGAGATGTGCATAAAGATAAATTTTTGGCCAAGTTGTTTCTTTAGAAAAATAGGTTTTATGTAATAATACTAATTCCCGAAATGGTTCCAGTCCAGTTCGCACAGCATCGGTCAGTTGTCCAGACCCAACAGCTCTGTTCACAAGTACACTACGGTTTGGAATGGCTGGCGGCGGTGGCGCAACTAAGGCGATACGTAATGACAGAGGAATATTTTTCCTCGCGACACCGCACGGACACAAGGTTGCAATAAAAACTTGCTCCCCCGAAACATCTGCGCGCGGTAATTCATCCGTGCGCGCCGACCGCCTTTCTGAGAAACAATCTCTACGAAGTTTCCCCCGCCTCGCATAGACTCCACATCGCCACGAGGCGTTGCGCAAACACGTTACAATCTGTTTACCTGCCGCGCTGTAACCGACCACGTACGTCACATCGGCGACGACCGCGTACGAAATGACCGGTTCGAAGCGGCCCTCATTTCAAACGACAGGGACAAACATTCGCTCTCGAGATTCCGTTCCGTTTACCACGCTAGGTCACAATTAGGACACAGCTGGCACCTGTAGGCTATTCACTGTAAAGTTATGCACTTTTGAAAGCCCTCTCATTTGTAATTATAGTCGATAAATATAGTTCAATTTCAGTCCTAGACGTCAACATCTGAGTGCGGTGGAATATGCACACATTGTTTATCACTTACGTGTCAATATTGATTGAAAAGGTTGTTAAAGGATCAAAATTGGCTGAAAGGAAATGCATATAAACTAGGGTCTTAAAAGTGCTCACTTTACCGTAAACAGCCTATAACTCTAAGACATATTCCAAAACGGGTTTATGATAGGTGGCAGATGTGTTACGGTTTCCTTACCACCGTGCCGTGTGCTGACGTAAAAGGCGGAAAAATATTTCAGCTAGAAATAATTGTTTACTTCTGCTGCTGCCGTGATAAATAAATGCTCTTGTTTCCTTTCGAAAAACTACAATATTTCGGATGAATCACTTACAACTAAATAAATGATTGTCTGAAACCCTCCCAATTATTTTGTGTTTATAATATTACTATCGCCTTTAATGCTTTGCATTTAATTTCGCGAGGCAATAATATTACCGATTTTTCAACTCCCGGACATTTCACGAGCATATAAGAATGATCGAAAATAATTCTTTTTACGTTAATCCACAAAATAGGTCTTAACATTTATGCTTATATTAACTTTAAAAAATTCGCACGTCTTCCATTTGTGCATGGGCTGGCGTGGATTTTCCCTGGTACAAAGCCGGTTTTTACTGTTAGTAATAGTTGACAAGTGACTTTACGGTTTTACTTCGATATGGAGTTCGTCATGTTGTTTCATATGGAGTGGTACATGTTGGCGCTCATAAAGTAAACTTAACAACTGCTCACTGGCAGTTAAGTCACGTAATTTTATTTACAGCATATATTTTTGTGTGAATTGCGTAAATAATTTAGCATTAAAAAATTAGGAAATTTTATTTCCATTGAAAAATCTTTTTTAAAGATCTAATTCTTAAACAAAATGTCAAGCTATATGTCTTAACCTGCTGTTTTTTCCCCCTTCAAATATTCTGATGGGGAGCTGTGAAAAATAATTGGGTTGTCAGTTTATCGTATTCAAATTACTAATAGAAAATTATTGTATCAACGAACATTCCATAGCACTTCATTTTAATGGAAAACTTTAATATCATTATGTTCCTCAGTTTCTAGCTTTTGAATTACACCAATTGTAACTTTTCCACAATAACTTTATTTACGAGAATTCAAGCGTTAAATAAAAATGCTGAAGAACATACCGCAATAAACGGTAATTTATATAGAAGAAGACTTCCTTGTAGGCCTAATGAAGTTGTACGTTATTTCTCTGTCACTATTTATAAATAACATGATAAACCTGTATTTTAGTTTTGCATGTTACCGTTCTAGATATAAACTGTTTGTCAGGTTTACAGTACACATAAAATAACGGTTAACGATTTTCAAATCAACGGAAACGATGCCTTAAACTTACGTAATTTTCATAACGAGTCCTTATTCACAACGCACCTCGTTTCATGTGTACATGTTTGGCGATACAAAGATTTAATAGGTGCTAGAACAGGAATTTTCAGCGCGACGCCATTTTCGTACACATTTACTACTGGGACTATTTCGTGACTCGTTCTCCAAAGCACCGGGCATCTTCTCCTGCGCAGCAACAATGGAGAAACTGCTTCTTGAGTAGTGTTCATTTTTAAGAAAAAGTTCTTAATTTTTTTCTAGGAGCTAACTACCTTCTTCCACGATTGCGTCAGCCTGTGACTGAATGCACCTGACCATTTATGACATTTCAAGTGAGCTGTAAGTGGTACGTAACGACAATATTTCTTGGAAGGGACAGAAGAAACGACCTACAACATATATGGTAAACTATGAGTAGTGTCACGTGTTTTACCCGAACATATATACGGCCATGATAGACTTCAATACCCTACGTTCACAACCACAACTTCCTTCCGTTATTGGCCACGTGTCTACGGGAGAAAACATGTTTTTATTTGACTGGACCAATCGTAATAAAGTACTCCGACACTGAACGACCGTGATTCGCGGACAGACAATTGAGACACGTGACATTTAAAAACCATCCAACAACGAAAGGGCATCTGAACAAAAATTTGTTTTTGGAGTACAACTGGTCTTGAATTTTGTTCGCGAAAATCACCTGTGAGCACTAAATTATTGCCCCCATACCGTAAGTATAGCGCGCATGCCACAGTTACGGTATGCGTGCTGTAAATATAGTGCAATATGTTATAGTTATGGTAGATGACACATTGTCCGTCGATTTTAAGAATTGGGAATTTCACACTATTCATAAAAACGTTTAAATGCATCACTGGCAGTCCGCAGATATGCAGTGGCTATCAATTCATTTAATAACGCTGTTTTGTTCATACAATAATTTAGGGGCCTTATGATTTATGTAGAAGAACGTGCTTGATTCATTGTGTCGTTAGCTAATATAGCATAGGGACAATAGTGTTTCCACATCCAGTTAATTTCGCCTGTGCGAATAATTGAGTATTATAACATTTAGACGAATTGATGTTTGGCATAGCAGCCTTTGAACAGAGGGATAAGTTACATAGTGTACATATATAATAGATACACTTGAAATAGTTGTGCAGTTTGGAATTTGTGAATCATCATATCCTAAATCTGTGTAGTATTTTAAATTACTGGCTACACAACTAAAAAGGATCCTGATGGAAAATAAATTTAGTGCTTATCTATATCAATGGTACGATGTCTCATATTATATATATATATATACTGTTTAAATAAAAGAACATTTAACTACTAGAGGAGTGTGGGTATATAAATAATAGCATATAACTGAATTCAAGGACTAATACTAATCACATAACGAATAGAGACGGCGATTTGGCTGTTTACTTCTTGAATGTAGGAGAAATTCTTCAGAATGTAACATGATTACATTAAAAATTCACATAGGCGCGCATATGAAGAACACACATCTCCAAAATAACCGTAATCGCCACAGTCGATAAGTGAGTAACGGTAAATCGTTCGTCGTTTCAGTGCGAACACGTTTGTTTGCAACCACGGTCGAGGGAGCAGTCAGCAGATATGTAACCATTTAATTTCTTTTTTACTAACCTACTCTAAAAGGCAGTGTTATGTGTGAGCCCGCGGTAGGGATGGAAGTTAACTGCGTCTCAGGGCTAAGCCCCATATGCCTACAAGGAAAGTAAATAATGCAAGGAGACATGCATTGCGGCAGAGAGGGATTGGGCTGCCATTGCAAGCTTTCAGCAGTGACAACCTTCCCGAGAGTACTTATACCTAAACTACTATTCTAAGAAGAGAAAGAGAAAAACCGGTATAGGCACCGTAAAAGCTCTTTCGACAGGAAATAATTAAACATTGTTACATGCATTATCACAAAATGCTACAGGATACAGATAGGTGGGAACCATGCTCTTTATTAGTGGGTGAAGAAAATACTAGTAGATTTACATTTGGTGCTGGCTTAACCAGAGTAATGTTTATACATCACTCTGTGGGGGGGGGGGGAGGCTGTACAATAAGGACTCTCCCCCCAACCCCGTATACCCTGTAGATCCAGAAAAAAAATTTTTATTAGTGTATGTAATCCTCGTTTCCCGAATGTGAATCAGAAACAGCACGCATAATCAAACCTGCTAAATGGTTTACCTGGAGTTTGGTATTCGTAGGCCTGTCCATCACTGGCAAATTCATGGTGATGGCCATCGTCAGTAAAATTGAGAAGAAAACAACCTCCTTGCAATTGCATATTTACACACCATGTGGTCACATCGTGTTATTATTCCACGTGAAAATTGGCGAAGGACAGGGGTTTCGTTTCCACTAGTGGACAAGCTATTGGTCCAGCGGGTCATGCGGTGTAGTAACACGTGATTACGTATTACGTAAATTCTGGGCCTTAGGCGAGAATTTTTTGGCCGCCAGGATGTGCGTGGGGCTTCGGGCGACGCGAACATGATAGGTCCCGTTGAAATGCACCCGCGGCCTTCGCATGTCTTACGTAAACTTATTACGTATTGATCGTCATGTGCAATCTTTTTTATCGGAAACCTAACGTGCTAAATCATCCGCACTGGAGCAGCTTTGCCAAGTCCTCAGTTCGGCGACGCTTGAAGAAATAATGAACCAAGTTAGTTATTAAAACATATGTAAGTTTTTTATTGTAAAAGAGAAAAACCACAGTTGTTACAAAACCTGTGCAACAAAAACGTAAAAGTCACAAGCATCATGAAATTTAAAATTATATTCTCATTCGCTGGCATTTCAGACACGTGTATTTTAATGTTAGCTTGAATAGAAATAATAAAGTCTTTCAAAAAAATATAAAAACATTATTCCTGCTATAAGAACTTAGTTTTCTTTTCTGGGAAGGGGCGAAAAAATGTATTTTAAGATTGATATCTAAGAAAATACAGCTAATATATTCTTTCTAATTATTTCAAAACATATTATAACGTTTCCTCCAACATTTCTCCTTCCCGAAAAAGTCTATATTTAGTAAACATTCTCATTTCAGGTACTAATATCATTGAAAATTCTTTGATTTTATGAAAAAAATTCACTTTAAAAAACTGGAAAAATTAATGTTATTTAAAATTGTGAATAAAATGTTGGATTTTGATTAAAAAACTTTATTTCGATCAGGTTCACGGAGAACATTTTCTAAATCAGTTGTATTTTTACACGTGTATACATTTTGTTTACTGTTTAGTGAGAAAATATTTTTTTCCTCTACAAAACACCAGATTTCTTGATTAAAGAAATATGTCAATGGAAATCACTTTAACAATAATATAATAAAACAACAGTTATTTTTCTGTTTCATACAACATTCACCCGCACATTACTAGCGTTATCTATAATACAACTACGAATACCTTGACATTTAACTACCTCAGACTGAACCTGCAGCATCTGCATTGTTCAGTGATCTCTTGCAGGTGTCTGCTCTAAAATCTCGCTGCGTATTTGAATATCAAGCTCGAGTATTCTGCTTCCTGGCATTGACTTGGCCAGATGTAAAGTTGCGCACTCGAGTGTACGTAATTATTAACGGAAGGAAAATTTCACGACTCCTAATAATAGGTGACTGGCTGATAGAAAGTACGGGCGTGTTAAAAAAAAAAAGAGTTTAGCTATTCAATTTGCGGAAGTTACCGAATTGTGCAAATTTTTATGTCTAGATAAATTTAAACTTATTTCACCGGGTATTAATTTCCTTCGTAAATAATGTACACTATATGAGGTATAGCGCGCACTAGCAGAGTTATCACATTATTATATAAGAATATTTAGGAAGTACAGATGATAAAATTATTCCTGTACGTAGAACGTAGTTTTCCAACGCTTGTTCAGGAAAGAGTTCAAGACGTGCCAGAGTTCCCAAATGTAGCACAAAACTGTATAGAACGTTAACTGAACAAAATTTTACAGTGTGAGTCTTTTACTGACACTGTGGCAGTAATTTTAAATGATATTAAGTTAGTTAATTAATTTGAAATAATTAATCATACAAAAAAAAACTCCAGTTTGAGACCTGAAAAGCACTGTATATCAAGCAGAACATTCTTCCTGTGTGCGACATGAGTAGCCTCAGCGGATAACGCAACGAGCAATGGAGGTCTATTAATTTTTATGACGCCCTGGGGCGATCGCAGCATCGACTACATGGAAAGGAGGGCGTTTGGCCTTCCCTCCGTGAAACTGAAGGCGGGACCTTCACCTCCAAATATGGCGAACTGTACCGGTGTTTGAAATTCATAAGGCTTGCGCTCTGTGACTAGGATTTCAAACTCAACGCTGCGCCGTGTCAACTTTCACCCTGGGTTGCGAAGGAGTACTAGAAACCATTCGAATTTAGACGGTTTTGTACGGTTGGTCAAGCTAATTCGGACGAATTTTCTCAGTCTGTTTCTTGCTTCAGTTGGAAAAAAATGCCAGTCAAGTAAGTGTATGTACTCATTTTCTGTTTAAATTAGTACACACGACAAGGAAACGTTCCATTTTGACTGGCAACTGTAGGGACTGCACACTGAGTTGGAAATTACCATTTAGTATATTTTTACTTTGTATTAAGTAGCGTTAAATTTGAACGCCGTCGGTAGTCAGTTCTTCAGCAATGGCAGCGACTGTGCAATTTTGTATTTTATTAAGTTTCGTCACAGACTAGAAATTAAATACTAATATACAAAATATTTCAGTATTTTTGTCGACGAATTCGGGTCACGCAACCCTTTAGCAAACTTTATTAGTATCAAAATGAGCTTTTTCTCGTGCCTTGGAGATCTCGCAGTATGTAAACTAGCTATCAATGAGAAATCTCCCATTGAATAATTCCCAAAAAAATTATGTGAAATATTCTACAGGTTATTTAATCGGCGAAATTTTCTAATCCCTACGTTTAGGGATACCTAATTTTCATGAGAAATTTTAGGTGCCGGCTAAACTTTAACATGTAATTTGCACAGGTACATCTTCCTTTTCTTTATTGGTAGCGCGTCTGTGAAGAAATATTTCTTAATATTAATGGCCGAGTCATAGTCGAGTTGTTGCGATACTCACTGTATGTTCTTCGTGTGATGCACCTTTTACAAGTGACGCTCCCCACGTCCATGTATTTTGGCCGTCAGAACACACGTGCTTGCGAAGCTTGCAGGCGGTCAACACCAATAAATATTAAGGGTGCCGGACGTGTCCAAAAAGGATCCCGCGCCTCACAGCTGCAAAGCGAGACACGAGCCTTCAGTTGAGAGACGTCAACGAATCAAGCAGCCGCAGGAACGAGCAAAAAGTGGCACGGAAGTTCGGTACTGCCACCCCGGGATGCGCAGATCGTCAGTCAAGACATTAAGGGGTCCGCCAGATCCGGACGCGAGTCAACCAGCCAGTTTACCGCAGAAGGCAGTCAGTTCCAGTCAGTTGCAAAGCACCGAGGAGGGGAGAATCGAGTGGTGAGCTTCGCCGTGAAGGCCACGTCGAGCTAGTGGGAGTGTCCAGTGCAGCCTGCCCCTCGAAGGGCAGGTGGGGTCCACACACACCGGTGTGGAACCTTCGCCGGGACGTGGTGGGGCCGGGAACAGTCCGTTCCTGCCCTACATCGAGAACGGGAGCGAGGGACGAGCCCTACCGGAGGGCGTCTGCTCAAGCAGAAGCCAGCTGCGTGCGACAGACCAATAACAGAGGCCGACAAACGGGACGTACGGCGGGAAGCATCCGAGAAAACCCGGGCAGTCAGCGGACGGGCATCGACGAGCGCGGAGCGGGTCCGGAGCGAGACGCCAACGGCTGTCAGCCGACGAGAGTCCGAAGGAGCGCAGCGAGTCCAGGTGAGCCAGCCGCCACCAGACACAGAGGCCTGCCAGTTCCAGTTCACCAGATCTCAACTGCAGGACCAGCTACCAGCACAGCAGGACAGATAAGTAGAGTCATCCAGCGTATGTGAAGGACCCTGAGTAGTGTTCCGCGAGTGCTACGAATATCTGGAATCACCCAGCAAGTACGAGGAAGATTACCCCCCCCCCCACGACGCGAACTATATGTAATCTACGTACAGGAACAGGAGGGAGTTGTCTCGAGAACGTGTGTGTCAATTAACTTGTTTTAAAGCAATAATAAAACTAGATTGTTTTTTTGTGAACTCCAATAGCCCTGTGTTTACTTCAGTACTAAATTGTGTCAATCAACTTCCTCCAAAACCACAGCTCTGGGAGTTGTCAATTTTGGTGCCGCAACGTGGAGGCGAGCTGACATCTGTAAGATGGAAGCAAGAACGAGCTATTACCTGGGAGAAGGGGGCCCTCTGCCCCGACCGAGCTAGCTAACACTTTTACGACTTCGAGGGTGCCGTAAAATAATAAATTATCCCTCGTGGCGCCCACATTCCCGACAGCATAGCCGAGGAGGAATTAATGAGCACGAGTGGGAGGTACAAGTCCGAGAGAGTAAGGTGGGAGAACCGAGGGAGATTAGCGAAACCATAGGCCACAACCCACAGAATGGCGGGCAATAAATAACGAGCATGACGAGAGGACGATGCCAGGAGCGGGTGAGAGGACGTAGCCAGGAACGGGCAAGAGGACGTAGCCAGGAGCGGGCAGAGGACCTATTATCGGAGAGTAGCCACTTCCACGGGATGGTGGGAGTGAGGTGGTACCAGGCAGTCAGGCAATTACCGTGCCGACAAAGGAAGTAAGGAAAAGTACGTACTAATTCCCTGGATGGGGAATAGAGACTTTCCAACAAGTATACCAGTATACAAGTATACGCCCGCCATAAGTCCGCTCGGAATAAGCGGCAGAGTAAGGGCAGAAAAATAAATTCAAAGTGTGGTTCAGAGGCTGCGAGATAAGGGTAAAAAGCAAGCGGCAGAATTAGCCCAGTGTTATCGCGCAGTCGGTGCCAGCAGATAAATTAACTACAGCGCGTACGAGTGAATACACGAACGTGGGCGCCCGGAGTTTAAAGACGGGCGCCAGCAGGAGAGCTTTACGAGCACGGGAAAACCGATGTGTAAGAGACGAAGCGAGAGGAAGAGGACGGACGAGTGAAACCAGCACGCGCGGGAAGAGAAAGGCGAGAACGACCGTCCAGCACCCGCGGGGACAGACAGGGGAGGAGACGCACCGAAGAGAAGCGGCCGCAGAGAAAATGGAGGAAGAGAAAGTGAAAGTGCATCGGCAGAGCGTCGACCCAGACCACTTCCACGAGGGGGTGGGGCGGTACCTTGCCGCCCCGTCCAGCAGGCGAGACCAGACAGCGGCACGCGGCCGTCAACTGAACGAGAGATGGAAGGGGGGACCTTCCCCCCTCCCCCCACCATGGGCGGTCCAAGTCCACAGCAGTGGGCGAGACGAGGGGTCGCCCTCGGCCGGCCTGCCGGAAGTCAACAATCGCCGGGACTTCTTCCAGTCAAACCCAGGTAAAGTGCAAACACCCCTACACCCCCCCTTCAGAAAGTAACAACGACGAGACAGCGCGGAAGACAAATATTTTGTTACCCAGTGCAAAACGAAAGTGACCGATCAAATTCATTAATTTCGAACCGCAAGTGCGAAGTGCGGTGTAGGCCTTCCGCCCACTTGGCAAGGGTAAGTGGTAGTGTAATCCTGTATTTAACCATGACACAAAGAAAATTCCAAAAATGAATATATAAAGATTGTAATCCTTTTTGGAGTGTAACTGTATAATAGGTTTTTTTTTTACCATTGTGTGTATATGGCGTAACCCTTGTTTGCCGCCAGGTCCGATTGACCTTTCTGTTATGCGTAATCAGTATGTATACCGCCGTTATAAGTTTATTTGATAAGATTAACTTACAAAATTTACTGAGATAAAGTTTTTAAAATTTTTTTTGTTTTTGAAAAAAAAAAATTGGCTACGAGTAAAAGAAATTGTACTGTCCTTTTTTGAAATCCTTAGCTTAGAGTTTTATTAAGAAATGCCAAAGGTAAATACAAAAGAATTCTTTTCGTGTGACAATAATGTTAATAATTCTTAATTGCCAAAGTTTGGTGGAGTTGCTATGTGGTAATTCTCATTTACAAATTACCGGAGATAACTGGTATGTAAAACATTTACTGAAAAGGGCTGTTTGGTAAATAGGGCAGATAACCATATCTGAGTTAGTTGATGTCTGAATGGTCAGGGCCTATGACGATGGCTATAATCTTACAATACGTTTTTGTAATGCCACTGAGTGTATATGGCATAACCATTGTTCGCCGCCAAGNTATGGCGTAACCATTGTTCGCCGCCAGGTCTGTTTAATAAGTGTTGATGTGTAAAGGAAATTGTGAAGGATCTGTATAGGAATATGGGAATGCCAAAGGTAAATACCTAAAACTTCTTGCGTAGGACAAGAATGTTAATAATTCTTAATTGCCAAAGTTGGGTTAAGTTGCTATGTATTCATTTTCATATAAAAATTACGGGAGGTAACTAGTATGAAAAGGGTTACTTATCTTTACCCACCGTCAGACCGCTCGTGTGGAGCGGCAGGGGCACTTAGAAGATAACCGGGTTTTGTTCCTAAAAGGGTAAGAGAAGCTTGCTCGCATAACCTGTTTGAAACTGTTCAGGAGAAATTTACCCCAGTCTGGACGGGCCGGGCAGTACAACAGAACAGAGTGTATAATGAACCAGTATAGTTAAGTGTAAGGACTTGTAAATAGTATCGTGCAATGTTAATGTGTAGGGAGAGTGTGCATAATCTATGTAACCAGGGTTATGGTATTGGTACTGTTTGTCAATGTGCAAAGTGTGAGACAACTTCCCCACCCCCCTCTCTCATCCTCAATGCCTGAGAATCCGGAGCACGTAAGAAGACCAACCCTCGGTCTTCCCCACTTCGACAGCGCGGGAGCAGCGCCAAGCGAGCGCACAGAACATCGAGCAGCCCAGATGACAATCAGAAGACAATTCGCATGTGTGCTGACGCCTGAGAGCGGTGGGGATTGACACTCCCTGCGTCCATGTATTTTGGCCGTCAGAACACACGCGCTAGCGAAGCTTGCAGGCGGTCAACACCAATAAATATTAAGGGTGGCAGACCTGTCCAAAAAGGATCCCGCGCCTCACAGCTGCAAAGACGGGCCACCCAAGTTTTCTGCACGTGCAGATGGCATCCGGAGGCAACGGAAGGCACCAGGGCGCGGACACAGCTGCACTGGGCAACTGCCCCAAGATACGCCGAGGTCCCACGACCCCAGACTTCGCCGCAATAAACCAAGAAAGCTTTTAGCAGGCTTACGAGAAGAATAGCAGAATATCCGGGGACAAGGGAAGGACCACTGCGGGCGCTGATCCAAAGACCACCCGCCAAGTAAGCACGTGCAGAACGAGACAATGAAACGGCCATACCAGAACCGAAGGACCACGCTGGGCAGCCCAAGCCCCAGACACATGTTTTATTACTCAGGGAGGCACAACCAGCTCCCCAGAACACGTGCAGACAAGGCAGTTTGAATATGGCAATGGCGGGCTACAAAACGAGGAGGGAGAGAGTGAGACGGGTCAGTCAGTCCGGAGGGCGGAACGAGATCAGTCAGTCGGGAGGAGTCAGTAGGAAGTCAGTGAAACGCGAACAGAGACACGGGACAGTTGGTCGGAGGTCCGTCCGCGAGACGTCCGGTTCGGATCCGGACGACATCAGCGAGACACGAGCCGTCAGTTGAGAGACGTCAACGAATCAAGCAGCCGCAGTAACGAGTAGAAAAGTGGCACGGAAGTTCGGTACTGCCACCCCGGGATGCGCAGATCGTCAGTCACGACATTAAGGGGTCCGCCAGATCCGGACGCGAGTCAACCAGCCAGTTTACCGCAGAAGGCAGTCAGTTCCAGTCAGTTGCAAGGCACCGAGGAGGGGAGAATCGAGTGGTGAGCTTCGCCGTGAAGGCCACGTCGAGCTAGTGGGAGTGTCCAGTGCAGCCTGCGCCTCGAAGGGCAGGTGGGGTCCACACACACTGGTGTGGAACCTTCGCCGGGATGTGGTGGGGCCGGGAACAGTCCGTTCCTGCCCTACATCGAGAACGGGAGCGAGGGACGAGCCCTACCGGAGGGCGTCCGCTCAAG